>CABHPR010119505.1:0-21450 GCA_902168415.1 Peromyscus melanophrys
AAGCTATCTATCCTCTTCTCTTTCACTAGACTGGGAAGGGCAAGTGTTTTTAAATTTTCAAGAGCAAAACTGTAGTCTCCATTGAAAGCAAAGGGAAACATGGTGGTACTGAAATTCAAGGTGTTCAAACATATGAAACTCTTATTCTCTAAGATGTTAATGTATTCACTGTGTGGGCAGTAGACAGAGTGCTTATTCAATGTTCCCTCAATTTGTCTTCTTCACAGATGAGAATATCTCAAAGTAGACTTGTTCATAATTCATAGAAAAAGAGATTGCTGTTAACTTCTCTGAGGTTCACTGTTAGCCTCCTGCTTCTCTGATTCCCTTTCAAGACTGTTGGAAGAATATAACCAAATTGTACCCCAAAACATTAAATCTGTAACTGAGGCAGGGGTTGTATCATGGTACTGAATTTTCCCATTTTTAATCCCTACCCCAAATTTCAACTGCACCATTTCCAGGATTTGGGGTAGCCTGGGGTAGTAGAATGTATTAGTAAAGAACATTGCTCAGACAGAGCTAGGCAAAGTTTTTGCCTCCATTATCTTTTGGGTGTTCCACAGTAAGAACAACCAAGTTAAAATAATCCCTTTAAATTTGTTTCTGCATTTGTAGATATTCCATACAGAAGTAATTAACTTGTTGAGTTATTACAATGGTTGATGAGCATTATTTATAAGCTTCTAATGGAATGATAGGCATTGGATGCTCTCATTACTAAGCTCTTTGTATTAAGAACAAGATAATCTCTTTCTAATTAAGGGCTTGGTTTCCCATCTCCTCTTGAGAAAGCTTACAGCACTGGATAGGGGAATTTCTAACACAAATGAACCCTTGGAAAACAGAATTGCATTATGAGATAGTGGAATTGTATACAAGGTAAACTGCAGTTGTACTCAAAGAGAGAGCCAGAAAGATGCATGATCATGGAAAAAGAATAGGCACACCATTGCTGGCTAGGCATTAATTTTTTGAGAAATGGAAATGTTTCACTTTTGTGCCAATTGATTTCTTAACAGTTTGTGAACCCATGGAAGAATTTCACTTGCTTAAACATAGTCAGAATTTAAAGACATAATTATGAATTTGAGAAACTTTCATGAAATCACCTAGACAGAAACAGCTTTAATGAAGCTGGAAGCATCAAATTCCTGATCTAGAAAGATCCTCTATCTCCTGTTCTTAACTCAAGTAAAGATACTTCATGCTGAATACACAGTAGAAATAACTCATTATTTCTACATGTGTGTGGTAGGTTAAGATGAGCAGAGAAGAAAGACTATGTTTGTCATGCATTAAAGTTGGACAAATTTAAAACAAAATGGTCAGTACCCACAAAAAGCCAAGAGAAAAGCCAGGCATTACACATGGAGTTTAGAGACAGTCTTTAAATGATTAGTGGTTTGCTGCAGTTTGAACCAGACCTCCTAACTGTGCTAAGTGTGAGAAGAACCTGGTTAGAAGGAGGATGGGGGATCACACTTGCCAAACACATGGTAGGGTAAGCAATGGCGCCCTGCAGCTGACTAGCCACTGTCACCCGACTCTGGCCCCATGCAGGAAATTGTACAATCCCAGCTCATGATCACAAGACAGTGGGAATATTTGCTTTCTGTTGACATGAGAACTGAAGCTAAATAGAAAAATATGTCTGGCTTTGACTTGGATCCTTCTGGCTGGCAACAGGGACACACTGGAAAGCAGAGAAAAGCACTATGCTAAGATGTAGTGTCAGGGGTGATAGGTGCCTTCAGCGGTCATTGGACCTTTGGCTTGTGTGCCAGCGTGGTCACCTGATGGGATGCCTGCAGTTTCATCATAGAGACTCTTCTGTCTATCTTTGATCTTTATCCCCATGGCCAGATGGTTGTTTTCCTCAAATAAGCCATGAGTTCCACAGTCAGTAAGTGCAGCTCATCTCATACCTGGCTGGATGCCTTCTTCTCCCATCTCCCCTGAGCTGCTCAAAAGTCTTGATGATCTTTCAAGTCCTGTACCCATGTCAAGCTCTTTTGGCCTGAAGGTGGCAGTCCCTCTTCCTGGCTCCTTGGGTGTTGCCTTCCCCATTCATGCCTGGTGATAGGCTTTCGTTCCTCAGAGTTATTGCTTTCTTCTGGAATGCTTTTTTTTTTATTTCTTCTCTTATTTCTAATTTATATTCTTTATGTTGTATTCTCTCTAACCATTAGAGAAGGCTGTCGGACTATATCAGACCAAATTAAAATATATTGCTGGCACCTGCCAAATTGATTTTTTTCCTTTTGTTTTCTTAGCCACTGATTTGGTGATTTGCTCCACTCATAAACTTTTAACCCCTGGAAAGCATCTAGTTTAGTGCAGGACCAGGCCCTTCTGGGTACTCCATGCATATTTTCTCATTTATTTAATGGCAATGTACTCTAGACCTGCCCACTGAAATGGCAAGTTTAGGAACATGGCTAGACTCACTCACATTTACCACAGGTTGGATAGAAGCTCCTGTGTGTATTAACTCTCTTAGGTACTATTCATCATTCTTGATACAGGTAATTATTTTTAGTAGCACTATCAGTATGTTTATTAATAAGGGTGCTAGTAGGAAGTAGATACCATGTAACTTATTTGCATGGTTGTGAGCAATCTAGTCAACACCCATGTGTCTTAGTGTTTGTAGCCGAAATGGAAGGGATTGTTTCGAGTATGAAAGCTAAACAGTATACGGAAAGTATTTTATCAGTTACAAAATTCAATACAAATGCTATGCTAGGTGTTACCTCTTATTTCCTATTTATTTTACTTCGAGTTTTTGAGAGAGGACCTCACTCTCTAGCCTAATCTAATGTTGAATTCACGGCACCTTGCTCCAAAGTAGGTAATTTAAGAGAAGTTTATAAGCAGACTTCTTAAAAAGATGTAGGCAGGATCTAAGGAATTGCTGCTTGATGTACAATAGCCCAGAGTGATGGGGCTCTGTTCTCACCCTTAAGCCTGAAAGGTTCGCTCTGTGGAACAGCAGATCCTATGGGATCTAAGATCAGAACAAGGTAGATGTCACTGCATGAGTCAGTCTGCAGCCATCTCTTCAGGAGGGAACAGAGAGAATACGTACCCAGGACTTCCTTTTCTCTTGTCCTCTCTAGTCTGTCCCCAGGTCCTACAGTAGACATTCAAACACCAGTAGGAGGCTTGAGATCCTGGTCCCAGAGCAGATTGGACAGAGACTGAAAATAGATAAGTCAGAACAAGAAAAGGGCAGCCTGAAAGCATGGCTTGGAAGGGCAGTGCCCTAGTCCCTCCCTGGTGCACACACCTCCCTCCATCAGCTTCCTTCCCAAGCAGTGCATCATAGGACAAAGGAAAGGACAAAGGCAGAATGGTTGCACAAATGACCGCTGAGATGCTACCAAAGTCAGGAAGCAAATATGATAGATATTATATATGCCTTTGACAGAAGTACATTCTCTGTTTCTAGAAAGGGATTCTCCTCACTTGCTCCTCTGGCCACTGGGACAAGGATGTGAGCTGCACTCGCCTTGACTGTGGTGTTCCTGACTCGACCTTGGTGAATTATGCAAACTTCTCCTGCTTGGAGGGTACTGACTTTCTGAAACGCTGCTCCATCTCATGTGTCCCGCCAGCCAAGCTCCAAGGTATTGTATGGCCAACGGGGGAACTGAATGTGAGCTCCCTTCATCCCCTCACACTTAGGGGTACTTTTGTACTATTTTTCACCCATATATCCTTCGAAATTGCTGTTCTCTGATACCCTCTTCCGACAACACAAAATCCCCTCACATATCACTAGTTTTTGTTCCCGAAACACGTGTAGAGATGTCTTGGATTAAGGTGTCATTAATAATGAATGAAACTTAGTCTTTGTTTCTTGTTTTTATATGCATTCTCAGAATAAGACCAATTAGCGCAACTGTCCTGATAATATTAACAACTGAGGTGCATGTTATTAAATTTTAATGTGCATAGACATTCTGCATTAGATATGTTTCATTTTATTTTGTAAATTAGGAGAGCACAATGACATAATGTATCCCTGGCTGTGTGGCTATTTGAGATGAAGAAGTGCTGGACCTGGCTCTAACTGACTACCACACCTTGCTCTTTATGTATACTTCTCAGCCTTCAGTATGTCACACAATGACTCATTGCCTATGCGGATTCCTCAGTCTTACTCTGAGATGTGGTTTAGTAGGGTGGCAGGCTAGTGATGTTAATGCTGGCAGTCCTAGTTTACATTGGGAGAAACCAGATTACAGGGAGTCATGTGGTATGGTATTAAAGCTTAGAACTCTGTATCCAAACCACCTATCTCAAATACAGACTCTGCTTTTGGACAGACTCCATTTTCTTATCTACCTGATAGAGGCTAGGCAGAATCTATTTGATCAGTTGTTTGCTGTTTGGAATTTACATGTGTTTGCACAAGCAGAAACTTAGAATAGTACCTGGTATATAATCACTATTAAAGTGCCAGCTGTCATTATTTTAATACTACCCGTATTACTATTATTGATGTATATTTGCTACTTTTAGGTAGGAAGAGAGGCAATGATTTGATTGGTAGCTCTTCTTTCATTAAGACTACGGAATCTTTATGTGATGTTATGGCATGTGAGCCCTCACCGAGATCTGTAGAGTAAGAACATACAGGATCAGCATTTGATGGGAGATTTTAGAGACACTGCTCAACAAAAAATAATGGGACTTGAAGAGAGCCAGTATATTTGTTTGTTGCCTAGGTTTTTGTTCTTTGTCTGTGTGTCTCTGTTCTGAGCATCATGTGATTCTCTTTCCTGGAGTCAGGACTGAGCCCATGGCTGACTTGTCTTGAAGATGGACTCTGGTCTCTCCCTGAAGTCTACTGCAAGTTGGAATGTGATGCTCCTCCAGTTATTCCAAATGCAAATTTGCTCCTGCCACATTGCCTAGAAGGTAACCACGATGTGGGCACCATCTGCAAATATGAATGCAAACCAGGCTACTATGTGATGGAGAGTGCGGGGATTCAAGGCAGGAAGTAAGTGTTCATGTATTTGGTCTCATAGTTTCCTTACCTAGCACCATGCTCCTGTTCCCTAATGGCAAATTGCAGATCATTTCTTCCTAGGATACCTGCTGTTTATTTTGTTTGCTTTTCTGTATGACTTCTCTATACCTGCACAGACATACTCTTCAGTCATGACAGACAGGAGTCCAGGTGTTTCTTATGAAGGTATTGTTTCCCATGAGAGATTCCATAGTCTCATGCAGGTGCATTTGGGGGGAAACTGGTATAATTGTCATTTTCCTTAGAATTAAAATGATGAACCTCCTAAATATTATTTAGGTTGTCTGAATCCAGCTCAATGCTAGCACAATTTCGTTAGTATAACTCAAACGGAGGCTCATAGAGATGTGCCTGACTGAGCCCTGGGGTGTTTATTACATGTGTAGTATGTGGAAGGTTTCTTTCTCTGCCTCAGTTTTCTTTACTGGAAAATGAGATAATAACAAACACCCACCTGATAGAACTGATGGAGGGGCTTATTGAATAAGTATGTATTACACAAGACTTAATAAGCTATTTTTAAAATTGAATACAACACCTTTAGCTATTTCCGTTGTTATTTTCATCATTCTGCATTTTCTTCCATGAACCTTATTGGAGGGTGGCAGGAGACAGGTGGGGCAAAGTGCTCAGGGATGAGTAACAGGTGGAGAGATGACAGACATGTAGGGTGGAGAAGAAAGAACAGGGCATTTAGGATGGAAGAGCTAATGGTAGAGGGGCAACAATCGTTTCTCTGAGCTCGTAGCTAAGCTTTATGTTGGGAAAATGAGATTTCCACTGGGGATTCTGGGTTTACGCCCCCCCCCACACACACACACATTCCTGTCCCTGAGAAGGGGCACTTGAGAGCCATTTGTGGGCACAGTTTTTCTGGCTAAGAAACCGGACACTTGCATCAGACTGTCACCATCAGTTTGGTCTTGAACATTTACATTTGCGAGCACCGTGCTCAGGAGAGATTAAATTATTTACCATGCTGTGTAAACTGATTAAATCTTCGTTTACACCTGTTTATAGAGCAGGCGACGAATTGGTAATCAGAAGTTTGCAAGTTGAGCATAAATCTCTGTCGCTTGCCGCTTGTGTTTGCCCAGTGAACTATGTCTGCCTTGTTTTCACTTGTGTGGAAGAAGCCCAAAGCTGGACAGATGGGGCCCCAAAATTCTTCTTAGGACATACCCTTCAGAAGGAAAGGAACTGAGAAAAGCAGGCAGGGAAGGCAGTTCCAGGAAAACAAGCACAGACTGATTTTATGGAATTGTATGAAACAGTGTATGTGTGTGTATGTGTGTGTGTGGGGGGGGGCAGAGCTGCTTGAGGGCTTAGATTTGCAACCTGTTGGCATGGTAATAAGCAATCTAGTCTATATATCCACATGTCTTCAGTTTTGCATTCACAGTGGGAAGGGGAGTCATCATTTCTCTGCGATTGTTTGGGTTATAAAAGTTGGACAGTATATTCAAAGTGTTCTGTAACTCATGAAGTTCAATGCATATGCTATGCGAGGTGTTGCTTCATATTTCTTCTTATTTATTTATTTTTACTTTGGGTTTTTGAGACAGGGTCTTACACTGTAGCCCAGGCTTGCTTTGACCTCCGAGCAATCCTCTTGCCTCAACTCAATCTCCCAAGTGCTAGGCTGTTTTTTGTTTTTTTGTTTTTTTTTTTAAGAAGGAAAACAACTATAAAGATTTCAGCTGAATGCATTCCCTTCTTGATTTTCTGAGATTTTTTGTTGCAAGGGAAATGAAGCCTAAGCGCTGACTTTGCCTTCTGAACTCCCTGCCATAGTTTCATTCCACTCTGCCTGCTCTGTGCCTCTTTATTTAATAATAAAGACCCAGGCACTATACCCAGGCAGTGACACCTTAAAGACAGAATCAAAAGCCGTGGATAATAGCACACTCTTGAAATCCCCACTTGGGAGGTGAAGACCAGATGACCAGGAGTTCAAAGCCATCCTTAGCTACATAGCAAGTTCAAGGGCAGCCTGAGCTACGTTACATTAGTTCTACAAAAAGCAAAGAAAAATAAGACAAGAAACTAAAATAAAAAAATAAAAATAAAAGCAACAAAGAAAACACATTAAACACTTCTAAGGATCCAACAGACTGCATGTTAGGACACTATAGATACACACTGCTCCCTGAAACCTCTCCTCGTCAGCTCTTTGACCTCCTGCCCCAGTTTTTCTTTTTCTTTCTGCCTCTTCTCAATTTCTATCCCCACTTTCTTCCCTCTGCGTGATTCTCCAATGGCCATTTTTCTCTGAGTTCTCTTGTTTTCTTTTAAAGGAAGAGTTGTTTATTTATTTATTTACTTATTTTGGTTTTTTCGAGACAGGATTTCTCTGTGTAGCTTTGCGCCTTTCCTGAAACTCGCTTTGTAGCCCAGGCTGGCCTCGAACTCACAGAGATCCACCTGGCTCTGCCTCCAGAGTGCTGGGATTAAAGGCGTGTGCCACCACTGCCCGGCGAGTTGTTTATTTTTATTTATGTGTATGTGTGAGAGGCCGCATGAGTTTATGTGTACTACTTGCATGCAGTTACTACTGGTACAGAAGTCAGAACAGACTCAGATTCCGTAATTTGGAGTTACAGTAGAATGTAAATCACCCAGTGTGGGTACAGGGAACCAAATCAGGGTCCTCTGCAAGAGCAGTAAGTATTCTTAACCACTTAGCCATCTCTCCTGTTCCCTATTTTCTTTCTTGATCTGCATACTTGTCAGGGTTAAAGTTTTTCAGTCTATAACCTTGGTTGAGATCACATGTTGACAATTCCCAGACTCATACCTCCTACTACAAACTCTTCCCTTAATTCCTATAAGCATGCCACAAGCCAGATATCTAGGGATGCAGCCACTGGAGTATCCCATCTACATCCCTGATTCCTAACTACACAAAGGAGAGCCTATAATAAATCATTTAAAATCTGCACATCTTTCTGCCCTGTGATGCTGGTGGACCCTGAAGCCTGCACAGCACTTAGGACTCTGCAGTGTCTTGTGCTAGCTAGTCAATCAGCCAACAGCATGTTATTAACAACAGTGTGTTATATGACTTTTGACCTACAGTATGTACAATGGGTTTATTAAGATTTGCCTCCACTTAAGTCAAGGCACATCTATATACCAGAACTTCTGGGGGTGTGATTCAGGCACTAGCATCTTCAAAATTTCCTTGAGTTCCTTTGCTGTTCATCATGCACTGATCTAGGAGAAACTTTGCCCTTGTTAGGACAATATGCACACTGAAATTTTGGCAACAAATAAGTAAATAAACAACCTGTATTTAAAAGTAATAAATAGTGTATTGTCTCTTTACATGGCATATTTTTGCATATAGTTTTGTATATTATTTATTTTTAAAGATAATAGAGAAACTACTAACAGAATTGTAACCTCATAAACCAGTGATGATTACAAAGTTTTAGGACTTATCACTCCTTTGAATAATCCACAAACTTGAATCTCTTTTCATCTGTGTCTAGACATTTCTTCCACCTACATACCACCATTAATAACTACTCTGCTATTTCATTAACCTGACTTCCAAGAAAGCTAAAATAAATGTGCTGAGTTATATTTTACCCAAAGACCATATTATATTCTCCATTCTCTTTTACTCCCATGGGTGCTTTTTTTCTCATTACATGTTGTCTTTATGTGTGAAGGTTAAATTAACCTCATTAGGGGCCCTAATTAATTTAATTCTAAATTATCCTGGCCTTCTGACTTTGCTGTATAGCCTCTCTTATAAATCATTCATCAATATACCATCCATAAAGTAGTACAGAAGTCAGGTGTTTTCAAAGGAATTGTAAATAGCCATCCTATGCGAGTACTTCTCATGACATCAACTTTTCCAAAGTACACACACACACACACACACACACACACACAAAATGTTCTATAAACTGACGATCAAGACTGTAGGCTTCACATTGTGATTACTTTCATTGGGTGGTAAGTGAACACCTTCAATTGTGCTTTGTCTAGTTTGTCTTGTGGGAAGAGCCTGGGGTGGGGGTGGAGGGGTGGACACTAAGTACATATTTGACCCTTCTCTATATCCAAAGAAAAACTGTTTTGTATAGTAGAAAATGAAACAGCTGAAGTCCAGGGTACTCTTCTGTTGTTTGGATGAGAACCATGGAAGTGATAATGATTCCTTGTTATGTGCTATGAGCACTAAGAATTTTGGCTACTTCATTCCATGTATTTCTCATGACAATAATATGTTTTATTATTAATGAAATTCTAGTACAATGTCTTGTGTTAAAGTGGTATATAAATTGATATATGTGTATATATACATTATATATAATATTATATATTATTATCTATTATCTATTATATCTATATGTTGTATATTATTATCTCCCATTACAAAAAGGAAACAGACTGAAAGTTAGGTGTTACCTTTGATCATCTGGTCAATAAATGGCCATAGTGAGATTAAAGTCATCTTAACACCAAAGGTTATATACACTGGACTAATAATACTTTTGATCATGAGTAAAGAATTTCATTTTTCTGGTCTCTTTTTCCACATTTGTAAAATAAACTTTTAAATGATTTCTAGTACTGAAAGTTTGCATTCTACTTCCTGTATCAATGGAACAGATATGAAGGGTCAAGACTTTGGTATACTACCATTGAAAAGTAATGTATAATTTGTTAACACCAAAATGTCAAGGTTTGTTATAAACACAAGTACTGTGCTGCATGGATTTAGTAGAAAATATTTTGGGGAATCTTACAGTAACTCCCAACAAACTTAGTCTGAATGAACAACCAAAGTTTCTAGTCATTGTTAACTGGGTTTGGTTAATCATTCTTCATTCACTACCCACAGGACTGGATGTAGATTTCATTTGAAAACAGAATACTAGGATTTTTTCCTCTTTAGATTTATAGACTTATGAGAACCCTAAAAGTGCTAAAGAAGATAATTGAGTCGAAAAGACTAAAAGATGTTTCTGTAGTCAAGTTTTATCTCATGGCTTAGGGTGTGGGCTTAGTGAGACTTGATCTTGAATGGCAACTCTGCTTGCTTATTGGTTTTTTAACTTGGACATGTTATCACTCTACTATTGTTAGAATAAACTATCCCCATTCTAATTCACAAGATAGGGTGAATAGGAGCACTGTAAAGTCCTGTAAAGATTAAGTGATTAAACATAAAAAACTGAACACAATTTCTGGGTGTATTTTCTTGGTTCAGCCATGCCTTTTGCTATTTCTACTCATCATCACTGCTACCACCAGCTTCACTATTAGCCCTGTCACCACTGAATCGACCATTACCACCATTACTATGGCCTCTATTATAACCATTACCACCACCATTACCACTACCACCATTTTCACCATCGTGACGACCATCATGGCCATCATATTCACTCTCACCATTATTTCTACCACCTCTCATCCGTCATTGTTATCACTACTACGACCAACATCCTGGTTTCCCCTAACACAGTTAACTCTTGCTGAGTAAGATACCCTGCTGATGTGTAAAATGGCAATACTATTTTTTAACAACGAATATTCTCAGATATAGTTTTTTTTTTAATCCATGACCATTCTCTTCCTTCTGTAGTTTCTATATCCCTGAAAAGCAACCTAGAGACCAAAAAAAATTGGAAATGTCATTCAAGGGACAATTCTTCAGTAGCCAGATGGAGGAAAGGTACATTTTCCTATCTATAAAAGAAATGAACACCAGAACAAAGATTTTTGAACTAAAAATATACACTCCCCCCACCCCCTTAACCAGAGCCTTCTCCACAGGCTTCATATCATGCCACTTCACCATGCTGACATAAAAGTGAACCACGAAATAATAAAATTATGTGTGGGAGAAAGTAAGTGGAAATAAGATGGCAATAGAGAGCTAAACAGACTTCAAAATTAGCATAGGCATATTATGCCAGTCTGGCATGGAAAAAGAAGGGCCAAGGCCCTCATGGAGGTCTTACCTTGATTTTCATTTGACTCTCTACATCTTTTTGAACAATATCTTGAGTTTCAACTGATTTTATTCTACCATGGGATGTGGTAGGAAGACGTGACTAATGAACTGCCAATGTGAAGTGAAACAATATTAAAATTCCTGAAATATACTGGATTTATAACTTTTCAAAACAGTAATCTATCTGACATATAAACACTATGTCATAACACTGCATATACACGTGACAAGATTATAACTGTGTGTGTGTCTGTACTATCTGTAACCCAAGTAAGAACAGCACTGTAATCTCTCTGTATACTCATGCATCTGTAAGACATAGAAATTTGTTTTCTTTCCATTAAGACTCTGTCTGGCTTTATAATTAGTGTTTATAGTAAATACATTCAAAGTTTATCCTTGGAGTCCTCAATTCTCTTGCCATTGTAGTATCATGTGAGTCTTAAACTAATTCATTACAGCTTCTTTTGGCTTCAATATGACTGAGCCTCTGCAAGCTTTGGCCACTCAAATACACACCTAGGCACAGGCCAACACCTACCTCAGGCTTTACAGGGCTGGCAGTGGGTTCTTGGGCCTTTACTTAGAACACCACTTGCTGGACTCATAAATGTCCCTGTGACCTTCAGTCCCCAACAATGGAGCATCTTACTGTAAAATTTGCTGCTCTGTGTCAACTGCCAATTTCTGTATTAATTGAAAAAATTAAGTGTAAACAATGCTTACTTTTAATGGATAAAGCAGTAAGACTTTTATCAACATGCGACTTCATACCCCAATGTTGTTTCTCATCTGCCTTTGGCTCGTCCTGACTGTATTTCTGGCTCTAGTAACTCTTGGGTGGGTGAGCATTTTGGTAGTGACCTTGCCTTGTTCTTTAACAATGGGGTCAGGGCAGGCCAGACTGATTCATGAATGCTCCCCTGGGGGATCCTGGGTGGGTCAGCAATATGAAGAATTAAGTCCAGTTAGAGTACTGACTGAGTGGAATGTTAACATCTCACACATATACACACACTTAGGTCATCAGTACTTACTAGTCATTTTGGCCACTTAGTGAGCAGATACTATTCATTGTGTTACATGGTTTCTTACAATAATGGGAGAAATGTGTGATCTTCTCTGTTTTTTCAAGTATGAAAACTGAGAACAAGAGAGGCAAAGTGATTTATTTCAAGTCAGAGGCTTATTAAGAGCCAAAGCTTCAGTTTTAATGCTAGTCATCTGCTTCTACAGCCTGTTTCGAGCCATTCTGTCACACTTAATGGTAATGATCATCCAGTGCAGACACTACACATATGTCTTGGAGGTCACTGTGACTGAATTGTCCCACTCTTGCTTTTTTTTTAATTCTTCTCTCATATATTACATCCTGACCATTTTCACCTCCCTCTACTCCTCCTAGTACCCCTCTCCATCTCTCCTCTCCCTGAGATCTACTCCCCCTATGTTTCCATTCAAAATAGATCAGGCCTCCCAGGGATATTAATTGAATATGGCATAAAAAGTTACAATAAGACTAAGCGCATACCCTCATATCAAGGCTGGATGAGGCAACCCAGTAGGAAGAAAGGGTTCCCAAGAGCAATCAAAAGAGTCAGAGATAACCTCATTCACACTGTTAGGAGTCCCACAAGAAAATCCAGCTACACAACCATAATGTATAAGCAGAGGACCTAGCGCAGCCCCATACCTGATCTCTGATTGTCCCTTTAGGCTCTGTGAGCCCCTACAAGTCCTGCTTAGTTGATTCTGTGAGCCATGTTTTTAGGGTATCCTTGACTCCTCTGGTTTCTATAATCATTCTTCCCCTTCTTCATTGGTTCTGCCTAATGTTTGGTTGTGGGTCTCTGCATCTGTTCCCATCAGTTGCTGGATAAAGCCTCTCTGATGATGATTGGGCTAGGCTCTAGTCTATGAGTATAGCAAAATATCATTAAGAATCATTTCATTGACTTTTTATTTTTGCCAGTCATGTTTGGTTCTATCCTAGGTCTCTGGGCTGTCCAGCCTTTGGTTCCTGGCCATCCATGCAATGGTCAGGCATGGGGTTCCTCTCATGGCATGGGCCTCAAGTTGGATCAGTCATTGGTTGGCCACTCCCACAAACTCAGTGGCACTATTACCTCAGCACATCTCACAGACAGGACAAATTGTAGGTTTTGTGGTGGCTGGGTTGATGTCCCAATCCCTCCACTGGAAACTATGCCTGGTTACAGAAGATGTTGGGTTCAGACTCTGTATCCCCCATTACTAGGAGTCTTCACTAGGGTCACCCTCATAGATTCTATAGAGGGAGTTTCCATTGCACTAGGTTTCCACATTGGCCCCCAAGTGCCCCCCATTCAAGTTGTCTCTCCCAGTGCTCTCTCCCTCTACCCCCATCCCTCCTGTTTCTATCCCCACATGTGCCCAGTTCACCTGCAAATAAATTCTATTTCTCCTTCCCAGGGAGATCCATGCGCCCCCTCACCCCCCCTTGGGCTCTCCTTGTTATTTAGCCTCTCTGGGTCTGCGGATTGTAGCATTGATTCTCCTATAACTAACTGTTAGTATCCACTTGTGAGTGAGTACACACGATGTTTCTCTTTCTGGGACTGGGTTACCTCACTTAGGATGATTTTTTCTAGTTCCATCCATTTGCCTGCAAATTTCATAATGTCTTTTTTTTAAACAGCTGAGTAATTATGTAAATATACCACATTATCCATTCTTTGGTTGAAGAACATCTAGGTTGTTTCCAGTTTCTGGCTATTACGAATAAAGCTGCTATGAATATAGTTGAGCAAGTGTCCTTTGGTAGAACATAGCATCCTTTGGGTATATGCCCATGAGTGGTGTAGCTGAGTCTTGAGGTAGATTGAGTCCCAGTTTTCTGAGGAAACTCCACATTGGTTTTCAAAGTGGCTGTACAAGTTTGCACTTCCACCAGCAATGGAGGAGTGTTCCCTTTGCTCTACATCCTCACCTGTATGAGCTGTCACTTGTGTTTTTGATATTAGCCATTCTGACAGGTGTCAGATGGAATCTCAAAGTCATTTTGATTTGCATTTCCCTGATAACTAAGGATGTTGAGCAATTCCTTAAATGTCTTTCAGTCACTTGAGATTCTTCTGCTGAGAATTCTCTATTTAAATCTATACCCCATTTTAAGCATTGGATTATTTGGTTTGTTGATGTCTAGGTTTTTTTATTTCATATATATTTGTTTATTATATATTTTTGATATTAGCCCTCTGTCAGATGTGGAGTTGGTGAAAATCTTTTCCCATTCTCTAGACTGCTGTTTTGTTCTAACGTCAGTGTCCTTTGCCCTACAGAAGCCTTTGAGTTTCATGAGGTCCCATTTATTAATTGGTGGTCTTCGTGACTGTGCTATTGCTGTTCTGTTCAGGAAGTGGTCTCCTATCTCAATGCATTCCAACTCTTGCTTTTCACATGGAAGAATCTGACATAGAAAGTGTTAACTAGCTCACTCCTCTTATCCATATCAAGGTACAAAACACCAGGAGAATGGCATGCATAGACTTTTCTGGACACTTTCCAATCCACAGGTACCTATGGCTTCCCAGATGCTCTAGTTACATGTTAGTAACTCATATCGTATTGCTGCCCTGGCTTCTGGAAAAGGGACTGCAGAAAGCCCTTTGCTTTCTTAAAGAGCAACAGTGACAGAAAGTGGTTCCTTGGGTGAAGCCCCAGACGAAAGTGTGGGCATGCATTGAAAGATTGGAAATCCTTACTTAATGTAAGTACTTAAGACAGACTGACAGAAGCAAGGCTATAAAGATACTGGGAAGAGTCTGAAGAGTATTTTGTACTGAAACTTTTAAAGATGGGAAAATAATTTGTAACAAAGGAGATAAACTGTCCTCAAAAGTGACTATATACAGTTTTTTTTATCTTTTCTGAAAAAAAAATGTCTTCTTGGATTCACACCAGGCTTTCCCCTGTAGCTGACTCCTCACTAGAACAGGAGGGAAAGAGAAAGATACTTATCTATATCTATGTGTATTTATGTGTGTATGTATGTTTGTATGCATGGAGAGAGAGAGAGAGAGAGAGAGAGACAGAGACAGAGACAGAGACAGAGACAGAGACAGAGACAGACAGAGACAGAGGCAGAGAGACAGAGACAGAGAGACAGAGAGGGGCATACTTCATAATTCTCTTATGACTGGCTAAGACCACTAACTATTCATTTTTTATATCTCTGGGATTTTTTACTTTGAGATAATTTAATTACATTTCTTCTTTTCCTTTCCTCCCTCCAAATACTCCTGTATACTCTTCACTAATCTTTTTCAAATGGATAGCTTCTTTTTTCACTAATTGTTATTGCATCACACACACACACACACACACACACACACACACACACACACACACTCCTGAACAGAACCTGATCAGTCCCTATAATGTTACCTGTAGATGTTTTCAGGGCTGACCATTTGGCACTGGGCAACTAATTGATGTGCTCTTTGCTCTTCCCTGGGGAAGGCCACCTTTCCCATCCCCAGTGTTCCTCCATTGCCTAGAGTTCTTTGTGTAGAGTTGATGCCTCATGGGCTTTTTTTCTCTCACATTTGGCATGTTCTTGTTGTTCAGCTCACATTTGAGCAGTCATGCTCGTGAGACTTTATGAGTACAGCTTCTGGTACTACCAGTAGATACAATCTCATAGCAAATTCCCTGTTCCTCTGGCTCTTACAATCTTTTCAGTCTTTCTTCTGCAATGTTCTATAAGGGTTAGGAGTGGAATAGTGGGCATACAACTCTGTATTTTGGTTGGTTGTGGTTTTCTGTAATGGTCTCCATTTGTTGCAAAGGAAGTTTCCTTGATGATGGGTGAAGAGTGCACTTACCTGTTTATATATTGTTAGGGATTATGCTGGTTTGGTAGATTAATGGTAGTGGATTCTCTCCTTCACTACTTCTTAGATCTTACATGCATGCTCCTTTAGTCCACCCATCCTTCTCTTTCTTGACCAAACAAATCTACCTCAAACCATTCCTTTCCTTATATACTCCATGTCTCCTGGGAGCTCCCTCTTAGGGCTGCTAGTGTGAGTAAGTTTGAATAAGAATGGCACCCATAGGCTCATGTATTTGAATGCTTATATACTAGAAAGTGGAACTCTTTTATAGGAGTTGAAGGATTCGGAGTTGTGGCCTTGTTGGAGGAAGTGTGTTACTAGAGGTGGGCTTTGAGGTTTCAAAAGCCCACACAAGGTCTAGTCTATCTGTCTGTCTGTCTGTCTCTGTCTCTGTCTCTGTCTCTGTCTCTGTCTCTCTCTCTCTCTCTCTCTCTGTCTGTGGACCAGAATGTGAAGGTCTCAGATACTTCTCCATGCCTGTCTGTATGCTGCCAGGCTCCCTACCATGATGATAATGGACTCAGCTTCTGAAACTGTAAGCCAGCCCTCAGTTAAATGACTCTTTTTGTAAGAGTTGCCTTGGTCATGGTCTCTTCACAGCAATAGAACAGTGAGCAAGACAAGGCTCCTGTAAATTGGTATTCCAGCATTATTACCATACTTACATTTGTCTTCCAAGCTGTGGGACCCGATATAACAAACATATATATATTGCTTAATATTAAAATATTATATATATTTGATGCTTAATAAATAATTGTTCAATGAATGTGGAAATGGACATTCAGGCAGATGATGCAAAAATGGTAAAGACCAGAAGTTCCTACTAAATGTGTCCATGTTTTAGGTTCTGATAATCCTTGCCTCTCAGTGTGATTTCTAGTTCTTCAAACATATACCAATGGGAAGAGATATTAGGAATCTGAATAACTGTAATAATTGTGTGTATTTAGATTTAAATTGCATGAGACATCTCAGGTTTTGGGAAGTAACCCAAGCATGTTCTATATGAAAAATTCCATCAGATGTAACAAAGTGGGCCAGAAACATAACAAGAGAGATTAAGTACCATTGAACTTAAAAATTAGAAATGCTGTGGGTGAGCTAGTGAGAAAGGATGGAGAAGTAACTATAAATCTGAAGAGCTCAGGCCCAGGGAGAGGGTGTTCCTGCACCTACCAGCTGGGGACCTAAACTATTAGCAGCAAAGTGTCCAAAGACAGAAGCACAGAGTTGGGCATGACACTGGATAAACAGTTCATACACATCCGGACATTAGCAGGCTCTTCATCCTGACAGAGGCTCCACTTTACCTGGGAGTATTTTATAAGTGACGCTTTTGTTTGTTTCTTACTCAGAGAAGAAACACTTGCCAAAGTCAATACATCTAAGTGGATGATACTGCTGATTCTATTTCTTGTCTGGGACAGGACATCTGGAGGTCTGATATTACACAGTGCAGAGTAACCATGATCAGCTGTGGACTGGTCACAGCTGAAGTCTGCCCACTCTCCTTTTAGGGTATTGGCTTGAGAAGCTAGGTCCGCAGTTTGTTAAAATCAAAACTAGTGTGGAGTTTGAAACTGCTGATATTTTTTGGGGTGGGGTGAGGTGGAAGACTGTGTCTCTTAAAGTGACCTAGATCTTCCCTTCTCCACCTTTAAAATGCATGGGGATAGCTCGGAGAAGTTTAGGTTCTTATTGAGTCAATCTGGAATATATCTTTGGCTTTATTACTAACAAGCTCCCAGATTCTAATTGTAATACTGCTGTTCTAGGTACCACACTGTGGGCAATCAAGACCCAGAGTATTCTGAAGAGAGAGTCTAGTTTATGTAATTCAGTTTGGAAACTGAGCATGTATCATGCAAAAAACTTAACCAATTAATACTTTGGGCTACTTATCTGTAATAGAAACAATGTGGTTTCCTTCCTCGCTGACATTTCCTAGGTCAACGGCAAATACACAAGTGAGGAATTAGTTCCTTTCTCTGCTCCTTTGCAGGACTACAGGCACCTCTATGCTGCAATATGGGCATTAGTGTCAGGTCATCACAATACACTGGTCAGTGTGATGACACCAAGTAAATCAGTAGAATTTCTAATGGTAGCTCAGCTATAAAATAAATATTCACACATCCACTGAACAAAAACCTATTGACACCTACTATGGACCAGACTGGGTACTGAAGATATCATGGTAAATAAGGCCCAGGTAGGAGTAAATAGGCATAACAGAAGCAAGTATAATAATAAACAAATAGAAAAAAAAGCAAGATAATTACAGAGCATGTGCTCTGTGAAGGCAGCAAGGACACTGGTTCTTAAGGAGACAGAGGGCTCTCTTGGTGATAAAAATTCTTCCTAGATAGGAAGGAAGAGATGGATCCAGGTAAAAGAAGAGCACTGCAAGCAGGAAGAATGGCTTCCAAGTCCCCGTGGCAGGGATGAGCTTATGCTGTACATGTAATTCTCATCCAGAGCAGATGGAGTGCATTTAAAAACATGACTGGGGTGGTGAATGGTATCCAAGAAAATGGAGTCGTGTAATACAGGACCTTGCAGGCTAACATGAAGCATTTGGACTTTAATGAATTTAAATATTTTTGGTTTTTAGCCAAAAACAAATGAAATGTTCTACACCGGGAATGATACAGTGTGATTTATTCATTTTTATGGAAATTTCCTCTAATTAGTACTTGCTGACCGGGTAAGAAAGGGTACAGAAAAGTGGAATGTCATCTAGCTGGAAAGTAAGAGAGTGGCATTATACAAGAACAGCTTTGGGATTACAGAGATGCTGAGGTACTGGGACAAGCTCCAGGAGTACCTGCAAGGAGGAACTCACAGGGCTTTCTGATGAATTGTGTGAGACCAGATGGGGTTGGGGAAAGTATAAGATTGAGAGAATGTAACCAATGATGTCTCCTGTGTTTCAAGTTGGAGCACCAAAGTAGATGGTGATGTCATTCATTGTGCTGAGGATGTCTGAGGGGGAGTATGTGCAGAAATGTGGAAACCAAGAACTAAGGATTATGAGTCTATACCATGTACAAAGACCACATGTCTAGTTCTTCACCCCTCAATACCTTTTAATGTTAATGTTATTATTCCTGAGGGACTTCACTCTGTAGACACCAGATGCCATCGATTGGCAAAGACATGACAGTTCTCTTGGACCCAGACACCATACTCTTATTTTTCTCTAAGGGAACATAAATATGACTTTTGAAAAGCCTTCAGTGGTGATAGAAAAATGGGGTAGACTCGTGTGTGCCTCGAGCAACATCAATCAAACGTGCAGCCAAGTTTTGATTACAAGCTCTTTATTTCTGGCAGGGATGTAAGAAGGAGAAAAGGCACAGCTGGGTTTTCAACAGTAGGTGGGTACCACAAGCTCTGGAAATTGGGAAGAGGCACCTTTCAACTTGGAAATTGTGGTGATTTGTCTGGAGAAGTTAGAAAGAAAATAAATACAAACCTTATCCTAACCCCAGCTCCTCATGATGTCATTTACAAAGTAAGGGATAGAGAGCAAGATCATCCGGCTAGCAACCCTTGCCAAAAAGGTCTCAGCCAAGACCAGATGGGAGGGCTGCAGGCTTCTTAGGTGTATGATCTTACTTTTTCCAGAATCTATGGCTTACTTTTACTAGCATGAGAAGGAGAAGAAATTGTAGGCATTTGCCAACCTCCTTAAATATAAAAAAGGCAGATTTTTAAAATATAGAGTTCAGGTTCAGACATCTAGTTCAATGATAGAGTAATTGCTTAACATACAAAAGGCTCCAGGTTTGCTCCAAAGCACTGTAGGAACAAAGGAACAGAAGAGAAGAGGGAAAGCAGAGAGAGAAGGAAGATGCTGTCTTAGGCCAGGAGATTTGGTTCAGTAGGCTGGATAATCTAGGTTTTCAAAAGAACTCTTGCTTGATTGTGATAAGTTGCTTTACAAACTTCATCTGAAACCCATTTGTCCAATGGTCAGCGTGTTGTGTTCTATCTTGAAAACTTCAGAATCTCCTCTGGCTTTAGTGGGTAACTTCCTTACTATACGATATTGTGAAAGTCATCTACTTGGTCACTAGTATTAGTTTCCTATAAAAGGGCAACACCTTTACCTTCTTTAACCCACTGGGATGAAGAGAATACAGAGAGTGGATAGATTTGAGAAGAATGTGTTATGCAAAAGGAAGTGGAATGAGCTTTCAAAGAAGCCTTATATTCTGTCTTGGGAAGCATCTGTCTGTATGATTTAGTTCAATGTCTACTGCCATCATTCCTTGAAATGCAAATCCATTCATACCATGACTTCAAAGAGTTTCTTGGTTCCTGGTTTACACATATTGTCTGAAGGAAGTGGGTCATTAGGAATAAAGCTATTTTTTTTTCAGGAATAATCCTATAAGAGTGAGAGGCCAGTCTGAGACATCCCCAAATCAGGAGATACTCAGTGGCAGCTATCACAAGTGGGAGATCCAGATCGTGCTACAGATGTGCCTCAGTCTTGGGAATTGCAGTAATAGTACTGTAGACTGACTGGCTCAAATAACTGGCATTCATGCCTCCCAGTTCTTGATGACAGCATTGGTAGATATCTTCTCTGAAAACATGTTTCCCAGTGTGCAAATGCTCTCCTTTCTGCTGTCTCCTCATAGAAAAGAGTGTAGACAAGGCAGGCAAGCTTTTGTGCCCCTTTATCTAAAGGCACTAGTCCCATCATGAGGGTGCCATCTTATGACTTAATTACCCCTCCAATACCCTCCCTCCTAACACAGTCACACTGAGGATTAAAATTTTACCTCAAACTGGGGAGCTGGAGAAGGAACAATCATTTTTGTCCACAATAGTAACTGAATAAAGTAGAGTAGGTGGAATGTTTTAAGCTTCAGTCTCCCTCAGAAAGGCCTTAGAAAGAAGCCAAGTTTTACGGAACTAGAACTAATCCAAGGCATTCTTATTTTCTGATATAATCATGGTGTCTTTGGAATGTAGCAAATGGCCAGAAGAGTCCCATGGCACACAAGCTCCTTAACCATGACTGTGAAGACTCAGGCCATTAACTGTGAGTCCACACATAAGCATGGTCGGCAGATTGAAGCACCCCCACACTACTGGGTATAGGAGAACCTGTTCAGTGCTCTGAAAGCAGTCTGAAAGTGGGGTCTAAACAGTATCATCTGATGTAGAGGTACAGGACCTGAAAAACAAACAAACAAAAACCCAGGAGATGGTGGTTGTAATGGTTCACTTCTGTGGTCTACTTGGTTGGATTAAGAAACACATAAGGCTATGAACCAATAGCTGAGGAGCCCCCATGGAACTGGATCAGACCCTCTGGATAAGTGAGACAGTCGATTAGCTTGAACTGTTTGGGAGGTCCCCAGACAGTGGGACCGGGACCTGCTCCTAGTGCATGAGCTGGCTTTTTGGAGCCTGGGGCCTATGCTGGGACACTTTGCTCAGCCTGGGTGAAGGGAGGAGGGGACTGGACCTGCCTCGACCAAATCTACCAGGCTGAGCTGAATCCCCAGGGGAGTCCTTGCCCTGGA
>CABHPR010119505.1:21550-31990 GCA_902168415.1 Peromyscus melanophrys
GGAGGGAGGACAGGGGAATCCGTGGCTGATGTGTAAAATTAAATTAATTATAAAATTAAAAAAATGAAAAATAATAAAAAACTTTGTCATAATCAAGAAAATAATAAAACTTTATAAACTTCAAAAAAATGCTGAAACCACCTGTCAACTTAGGAATAAATATACCTCAAAGATACAAATGAAAAAAAAAAAAGAAACATATAAGGCATTTATGAGGCACAGCTTTGCATATATCTATGCGTATTTTCAGAGAAGTTTAACTGAGGAAAGGGCTGAGGGAAAGACACTCCTTGAATGTGAATGGCACCATCCCATGGGATGGAGGTTGGGACTGAAGAGAAAGAGGAAAAGAAAAAGCCAGCAGCATTCCATTCCTCTACTTACTGATCTTTGGCAATGTATGTGCCATGGACAGTGTTGGTCCCATGTCCACACCTTCCCTGACAGACTATATTCCTTTGAACTGAGAGTCAGACTCTTTCTCTTTTAGGTTTCTCTTTGTCAGATGCTTGGTCATAGCAGTGAGAAAAGGAACAAATACAGCCATGTAAAATCATCTGCTTTCCAAAGGAAAAGAAACACGTGGAAGGAGAATTCACAAGACCAGGAGAAGTGTAGGAAAGGACTGTTAGGAAAGGACCCCAGTTGCCTAGGAAACGAGGATGCTCCCAGCATCCACTCACGTATGCCCAGTCCAGGGACCTCACTCTCGACTGTGCTTCTTCTCTTGCTCCTGCACATCAGCCCCCATCTCTTATTGCTGCTGATTTGCAGTACAGTTTCTGTCACAGTGTGTGGGTACAACCCCAAACACCCAAACTCACTCTTCCCAACCCAAGTTGAATCTGTCTGCTCTCACCTCTGAGGTTATTAAACTGGCAAGGAAACACATGAACTCTACATTCTTGAATGATTCCTCACTCTGGGCAAGGGAAGGAGAGACTGTTTCCATGGCCGAAGTATTTCAACCAATTCAGAGAAAAATACCACATGAAGTAAAAATATTATCATCCTGGCCAAGCTAGGGTTTTCCTTTGCAACCATGCTGACAGGCAAGGATTGTACAGCTTTGCCTCCCTCCTGGTGTCAGTGATGTTGCTGGCTCTCTCCATTTGGGAAATGTCAGTTCACCAGAGCTATGGGAAGGGTCTCAACTGTGGAAGGGAGAGGGGAAATCCACTGGGGGATTGAAAATCTACAGGGCAAAGGAAGAGTAAAATACTGAACTCAAGGCAGATTTCAAAGGAGCCTCATTACAGTAAAATGAAAAGCAAACCTTTTGCTAGAAACCAATTTTGGAAGCCATCTTTAAGTGGCATGTTTGTGGGGGAAGAATCCGTGGACTAAATACTACATAGCATGCTCTTTCATTTACATAGAGTTCCACAAGGAACACTGCTAACCTGTGCTAGTGAGATCTTTGTGCAGCATGCAGTCTTCTAAGGAGATAGCATTAAAATATGTTATTCAGATTGTTTGAAAGCAAATGCATCCTTTGATGTAAGATCCTGGGACAGGAGCTTGACATCATCGTGTGTTCCTTTATCTATAAAGTGGGGATAAAAGCAGAATTTTATTCTGAGAGTAATGAGTCGGTCGATTTGTTTGTTATATGTCTTGCAATGTCGCTGCTGTTGTTCATTGCAACTCAGTGATTTAAAAATCAAGTATTTATTTAGTTCCAAATATAGGCTAAATACTGCTTCCTAAAAACTGAAAACAAGAAAATGACAAAGCTGCTGCCTTCTATAAGTTTCCAACCCAGTGGGGGAAACTGATTTTTGCATATACCAGGGTGATCTATGTTTCTCTGATAGGAAATGGAAGAATTTTGCAAGTACACAGAAGGCACTTTATGATTGTTGGTTAAAAGCATATATGGAATGGTGCACATATCTTAATATTAAAGTGACATCATGCCATTAGAAAATGTCATTTTAATGTTCTGGGCATGTAGCGCAAGCCTGTAACCCCAGGCAGTTGGGAAATGCTGGTAAGATGACCCAGGAGTTCAGAGGCCAGCTTGGATTACATGAGACTCTGTCTCAAAACATACTCATTACACACACACACACACACACACACACACACACACACACACACACACAAAGGAAATAAAACAGATGGTAATTTAAAGCCACCATCTACATGGTGGAGAGAGCCAGTGGCCAAAGGATTATTTCTATTTTGAATTACAAGCTTATCTGTAACCACGAGTTTTGTGAATCAGAAGTGGGTATGCTGAACCAGCCAAACTGGAAAGCACCTTCTGATTGCAGTGAGTCAGAGGGGAGTGGAATGGAATCTGCAGTAACAAGAACCTTGGTGCTTTGATTCTTGTCCATCTCAAGCACAGATTCTGGTCAGGGGCCATGTCTGGGCATGAGATGGAGGGGCAGTTCTTCCAGGACAGTATTGAGTCATATCTGCTCATGGATTTGATGAAAGGTATGAACCCATTCCAAGGAAAAATGAACTTGTAAACAAACAAAGCAGCTGTAGTGATCTCAGGGAAGAGACTGTCCTCTGAAGGTCAGGTGAATCTCTGTTTTAGAACAGTGCATTGCTGAACTCTGTTTCCTCAAGGAAGAAATAAGTACCAGCAAACTCAGCAAACATATCACTACAGTGCAGGTGATCTTCAAGTTATATCTGATTCATCCCCTGAGTGTATGACAACTCTGCTGTACTCTGAAGTAGATGGCATCTCTCACAGTGCTTAGACATGAGACTTTGCCCATAAATAGTCTAGTTGTTATGCTATTTATCAACTCTCTTGGGAATAGTAAGTCAAACATAAAAGACCTCCTACCACTGTTAATCTATAAACACCACTAGTTTTAACTTAATAACCCACAATGGGACATTTGGCTAAATAGAACCAATTGTCCTGCCCGTTTTATTTCATGTATGTATATGTGTCTGTGTGTATTGTCCCATACATATGACATGGCATGTATGGGGGTCAGTTCTCTCCTTCCAGCATGTAGGTTCCAGGGATTCAAGTCAGGCTTGGCACCTTTACCCACTGAGCTATGTTGTCACTGGCCTCCTTTGCTAATTTTTATCATATGTTTCTGAGTATCCCGTCTTCTCTGATGGCCTGTTCCATTTCATGTCTCATTAGTAAGCTCCTGAAGATACAATGCCTGGATGATGGAACCTGGGAACAAAGGAGCTGCATCCCAGTGGTGTGTCCGCCTCCTTCTCCTGTGTTTGAAGGCATGTATGAATGTACCGATGGCTTCAAGCTGGACAGCCAATGTGTGCTCAACTGCAACCAGGAAACGGAAATGGTAAGGAAGACTTTGTGAACTTCGTTTGGATGAGACTGTGTGCTCTCAGCTGCGTGATCAGACCATGACGTGAACGCTGGGAAGAAGTAAACAGAAGGAAATCTAGCAGGTCCTTATGCAGCTGGCTTCTAATGAGAGGCACTGAGAGTATTCCATAGGGAGTTAATGTTTTAGAGCATTCCCTTCCAAATTCAATTTTCTTTGAGATGAGGAGAAGAAACTAGTGAGTAGGGTACTGGGTACCAGGGTACATTTCAAGTTCGTCTCAGATCCTGATTTGGCAATGCAGTCAGCTCTCATGAGTGCATGGACCTAATGAGTAGGAATGCAGGAGTTGTGATTTCTTTTATAGCAGAACGAAGTCCCAAACAGAAACATGAGTTGTTCAGCAAAGCTTATTAAAGTGTTGTTGGACTACCTCCCTCCCCAGGATTCTGGCACAAGTTTGAACTGAAAACCACAGTCTTATCACGGTTGTATGACTAAACGCAGTTTTGTTTTAGACACTTTTCAAGTATCACAGACACATACATGAGACAGGAAGTCAAGTAGACTTTGGAGGCAAAGATCAATGGCTTTCACTGCTCCCTTGGCATGATTTTAACGTAGTGTACTGTAGCTAGAGTTTTCCTACCGGGCCCATACCAGAGCGGACGGTAAACACATCACCGCCATGTTGGGAAGCCTTCGTGGGTCTATGCTTCTATCAAAGCAGCGTGTAGCCCAGAAACCTCTTTTTTTTTTTTGTTTTGTACTAGCAAAGGCTAAATCCACCACGCAGTTTAATGTGCCACTGGCAGACGCCTCATTCCCACCATACTGCAGGTCGAGCGCGCACGCCAGGAACCCGCCATAGTGATTCAAACACGCAGGCTGCTGCTAACTTGAGAGAGACAACTAGGAACTGTTTTTAGCTCCGTTTTAGTATCTTTTTTCTCAGGTTTTAGGTGGAAACTCTTGCCCCACGTTGGGCGCCATTTGTAGCTAGAGTTTTCCTACCGGGCCCATAGTCAGGACAAATCTCTCTCACCCGCCAGTCCCACAGTCGCACAGACCCAACCAAGTAAACACAGAGACTTATATTGCTTACAAACTGTATGGCCGTGGCAGGCTTCTTGCTAACTGTCCTTATATCTTATATTAATCCATTTCTATAAATCTATACCTTGCCACATGGCTTGTGGCTTACCGGCGTCTTTACATGCTGTTTGTCATGGTGGCGGCTGGCAGTGTCTCCTCAGCCTTCCACTTCCCAGAATTCTCTCCTCCTTGTCCCGCCTCTATTTCTTCCTGCCTGACCACTGGCCAATCAGTGTTTTATTTATTGACCAATAAGCAACATGTTTGACATACAGACCATCCCACAGCAGTGTACAGTACTTCAAGGTAATAGTGTGGAATAGATGTGAGAAGAACAGGCCACAAAATGAAGTCTGAAGACATCAGATGTGCCTGTGTGAACTGGCTAGTTAAGAAAGCATGGAGTTTGCCTGACAAAGGCAGAGTTATTGATAGATCTGTATTTCTCCCCTTGGGGTTTATAGGTATTAATTTTCTCTGCGTTCCATCCAGGTAGTGTATACATTGATTAATGGTAGTGGGGGCCGTGGTGAACTAAGAGTTATACCAGGCAGCAGACACGTGGAGAAAGGGAACAGACTTCAAACAGGATTAAAACAGTGATAACTTGTGCATTTCAGTAGAGAGGCAAAAACATACCTTTAGGAAAATTATTAATTACTTTCACTACATAAAACCCACCTTGAAAAAAATTCAGTATTTGCCACAAGCAACACTGGTGTGATAATGTGCACGAATCAGGGTAAAACAACACCATCGGTGGAAATTTTCTCAAAATAGCACAGAATATATGGCTCTGGTCAGTACTTCATTATATTCTCATTCCTATAGGAGAATATGATGATGATAAGTTTCATGAATGGAGAAATTGTTCATGATTCCTTCACATGGAAACAGCAAGAAATTGTCTCGGGTTGTCCCTGGGTTTTTTGTTCATCCTTCCTCCATTCCTTCCTTCTTTTTCTTCTCTTCTTCCTTCTCTGCCTTCTTTTGCCATTTTGACTCTGCATATTGTTTTAATCATGGTTTAGCCCAAGTTCCAGCAGTGAAAGGGTATTGTCACTAATCAAACCACTTTCCCCACTTCTTTCAATGAAATTAACAAAAAAAAAAAAAATAGCAGTGTTTTTTATCTTTGAAATTCTAGACTCCCATCGTCTGCACTAAAGAGGGTCTGTGGACCCAGGAATTCAAGTTGTGTGAAAACCTGCAAGGGGAATGCCCACCACCCCCTTCAGAGCTGAATTCTGTGGAGTACAAGTGTGGACAGGGACATGGGATTGGTAAGCATGGGGCACGTGCTCATGGTACCTCCTTTGCTTTGAGACCCAGAGTGCATGTGTCTGTGGCTGGATTTATAGCTCTAAAAGGAATGAACAGCTGCATCCCACCCCCGTGGTACTGGGCTCCTACACTACCTCTGTTGTTGTGGGAAGGGTTATTTGAGATGGTATTCACTCCTGTCATTCTTCAGTCTTCCTCTACAGAGGACTGGGTTCCAGAGCCTGTGGGCAAGCACTTATTCAAGTAATTGCAGTTAAAGTTGTTTGTGACCAGAGCTGACTTAGAGTAAGGTTGACTCAACTTGGCCCAAACTGGCCCTATGCATCACAGAAAAGATTTATAACGTGAAACTTTATGAGATTGCATCTAAGTTCTGAATTACACAGGCTTGAACATTTTTTAGAAGAGTCTAACCTATCTAATGTAAATGTGTATAATATGAATTAATTGGAAACTATAGTCATTTCTGAATTGATCCTTCACTGTGTTCCAAGTATTATTGTACTATGATGTCTTGTGCTGATCATAGTACAAATAGGCATAGATTAAATCAGTGATCTCAGATGTCTCTTCAACAGTGTTTCATGACCAGATTCTCACCCTCAAAACTTCGGATTTCTATGTAAAATATTATACATATATAGGCTCCTAAAAATGACGTAGCTTAAGATATTATTTGCCTAAAGACAGAGACATATAGACAATGAGAAATGAAAAGAAAGCTAGAGACTACATAATTTGTAGGACAGAGAACCCCAAGAATGAGTTTTATTTGACTAGACTTTGAGGAGGCACTTGGGTCTCCCATGTAAACAAACAGAGCAAGATTTTCCTTTGAGAGACCAAAATCTCTGCTTCTTATATTGGTCATTTCCTCCTTTACTCAAATAAGTTTCTTGGTTGTGCATGTAATGACCTTCAGCATGCCAGCTGACAGGATAGGTTAGACCCTGAGGTAATATAATAACCTCTGCATTTCCTCAACCCCAGTTATTAAGGCTACAAGGTAACAGGTGCTATCAGTATGTTATTGGGAGATCAGAATAATACTAAGTATACTTAAAAGGCATCTATCAATCAATATAGAGTTTGACTAGCTGGAGCCCTGATTTGGGGATGTGGCAGTCTGCTAAACCAGAATTGATCTTTTAATTGTTGAATGATTCAGTGATTTATCAATTCTTGAGGAGAGGATGTACTGGAACAGGTAGCAGAGGTGGCACATGGAGCAAGGGAGAGGGAGAGAGTTAGTTTGCCACAGTGGTTCTTGATCACCTTACATAACAGTGTTCCTACAGGTACGCAAGGGGTGGAAGTCAGCCCTGCCTATAACTACCATGGTGTTATAGTCTCTAGTGTAGACTACTTAGTGTAAACTAAGCAAGCATTGAAAAAGAGTGTGATCTGGGAAGTCCATGTCTCTGCTATAAATTTCCATTCCTTCAGGTGCAGTGTGTTCCCCGTCATGTGTCGTCCCCCCTAGTGATCCTGTGACGCTACCAGAGAATGTGACTACTGACACTTTGGAGCACTGGATGGAACCTGTCAAAGTCCAGGTATGGAAAGGGTCAGTTTTGTGTGTTGCAGATGGAAGGCTCCCAACCAAGACTCAACTGGCAGGACATCCCCTGGAGGAATTTTAGAGGCTCTCCAAATATCCTGCTATCAAACATCCCTGTGAATGATTCCCATGATCAAGGACAAACTATTAAATAAGAAAAGGAGAAGAGTGGCTGGGAAAAAAAACATTTAAGAAGGAAGATAGAAAGAAGGCTCAGAGACATAAGCAACAGGGAAGAAAATGAATAATGAGAACAAAACAGGAAACGTTAGGATAAAACGAGGAAGCATGACAATAAAAGAAGGAAGGAGGAAGGCTACATAGAAAAGGTCCAAGTGAACTGCACACAGGGAGAAGGTGGATAGCCGACAGGGTGAGAACAGGTTTCACGTTCCCATGTCCCCCTCTATCTAAACCCTGAAATTCTTCCCCTGGGTCCTCGGCACTTTGAACTCATCAGCAGCATTGGTTATGCCTCTGGCCTCTTCTCTGCGAACTCCATTTACTGTCTCTCCCGCTCGAAGCTGCTCCTCCCTTGGCATCACTGCCGTCCAGAAGGCTCAACGGTCTCCATTTCTCTCACTGCTGATATCTTAGTGTCTGTGTGAGGGAGAGCTGTCTTCTGCTCTCCTCAGCCTCTTTCCTCCCTAGACCCTACCACACTAGAGACTGATGCCAACAGAATAAAATATTCGCCATCTTCATGGCCACTATCCTCGGAGCCTTAGGTTGCACATTCCTCCTAGTTCTCAAGCACTCTAGCTCCCAGGGCATAGAGGCTCCAGATAACATCCCCATTAGAATGCTCATCCCTTTCTACACTCCCCATCCGATTCTTCTAAAACCCGTACACTCGGATCTATATCCTCTTTTCTCCAAGGATCATGTTCACCCTCCTGACTCTGTCTCTCATATAAGTTTCTTAGATCACTGTCTTTTCAACTGTGGCCTCCTCTGGCCTATCTTCCGAGGCCATAATGATCTGCATCTCAGGACCTTGGCGCGGGTGGTTCCTTCTGCCCACAATGTTCACCCTGACATCTGCATTGTTTCCACCTCTACTTCTTTCCCAAGTAGACTCAAATGTTATGAAGGCCCTCTTTGGCTATTATGTCTGAAATTTTAGCTCGTTTTTCTGGTATATTCCTTTTTTTATTTTTTTCTCCTTGGAAATTACCAGCAGACATTATATATTTTACATATATATATTTCTATAATTGGAATAAACTGAGAGATAATATATTTTTTGTTCATTGTTATATACTTAGGTTCTCAAAGGTGACTTTATAGGCTTAGGTGTCTAGGAAGTACTAAGTGTTCAATTGCTATTTGTAAAATGAGTAAAGGAAACCAAAAAAAAATCAAGAGTTGAATGGAGACTATTTTGTTGTGAGTTGTAGTTTCTTAGAATGGGAGTGGAATGGGATACGGCTGCTTTATTAGACTGTTCGATCAAATCCTTGCCAGCTACTTTCTAGAAATTCACTACGACATGGATTCTGGATCTATACATTTTGTTCATAAATCACTCTTAACTTTCTTCTTTACCTCACTGGCTTGGGCCCTGATGTGGTATTTACTGTTAATTTTAATAGATTACCTCATGTGGTATTTACTGTTAGGTTTACTACTAGATTGCTATTTGCTTTTGGCTTTATTTTGATGTGAAAGATGCTGGTTTGGAGTTCAGAAATATTGTATAATGCAGTGTGAGGAATGGTTTGGCTAGTGGCAGAAGTTCTTTGGGAATGCCTGAGAGGTAGCAACTAACCTGTCTACCCAGCAATCTGGTATCATTGTCCTCCAGAAGAATCCAGGACATTATTACAGAGACAGACTCTTTCCAGAGTAGGGGACCATTTGCTCTGTCTTGTTAAAGCCTCCCTTTCTTCATCCGTGCTTTAGGTGGATCGTTGTTTACTTACAGTGGTTCAATCATTTCGTTCATATTTGTGTGCCCAATGCCCTATTCAGTGCCTGGTGCTCTTAAGCATCTTAACAATATTGGTTGTATGAGTAAAGAATTGTTAGAATACCACTTTCTTCTTTGTAACAGGAGTGATAGCTTATATTTGAATAATAGTTTGTCTCCAAACTCCTGTGTATGTCCACTGCTGCACACACACACACACACACACACACACACACACACACACACACACATATATAATTCAGATTATATATATATGTAACTACATATATGTAATTATATATGTAAATATGTTCCTATATATAATTTGAATCTCATCACAAATGAAGAAGCTTAGAAAGACTTTATTATCTCTACTTTACATATACATAGGCATTGCTAGATAATCTGTCCAAAATTTCACAGTTGTCAAGAAGTGAAGTGAAGAAAATGCTTAAGCAATGTTTTTTTATTTTTTTATTTTTTTCAAGATAAGGTTTCTCTGTGTAACAGTCCTGGCTATCCTGGAACCCACTCTGTAGACCAGGCTTAAGTACTGCCCTTGACACCAAATTGTGTGACAATATCTGTATTACCACACCCACAACAGTCTTTTTTCCCTCCAGCTATCTGCTTGGGATAGTCTTCCTGTCAAACAGGCCATTCTTTTCAATCATGAAAAACACCAGTCTCCACATTTCCTTCCCTTTTCATGAAATCTGAAGGAAAATCATTTAAAGGGAGATATTTCCCTTATAACACTACTTTTCTTTTTGTGTGACAGAATTTCGTGTTTTGTTTTGCTTTTAAAGAACAGTGAAATATGCTTTCAGATGTCTATAGTTTATTTACCCTTCTCTAGATGACCAGTTGGTTTTTATTCTTGCAAATGATGGCTGAGATTTAGAAAATTATACATTTTATTAAAGAAACAATTTCCTAAGATCTAGATTGCCTGGAGGTTTTGATGAAAATACCTCTAAGAAACAACTGACATAAAGAGAGAGGGAAGTGGTTTGTTCTCAGAGCCTCTGGGCATTCTCCTTTCAGGGGAAGGAAATACTACTTATCTTGCAGTGTTCTTAGAAAGTTAAAAAATAATAACACATGTGAAACACAGCACAGTTTCCATCACATTAGTCTTAAGTTTAAGTGATATTTTTATATATTTAATGTAAATTTTACCTTTTTAAAATCTCCTCCAGCTCTGTAAAAATTGTACCACTTAGCTCCATGGAATAAAAAACATTGTTTCATGGTTTGCTTGTGTGTGTGTGTGTGTGTGTGTGTGTGTGTGTGTGTGTGTGTGT
>CABHPR010119507.1:0-20404 GCA_902168415.1 Peromyscus melanophrys
TGTGTGTGTGTGTGTGTGTGTGTGTGTGTGTGTGTGTGTTATGTGTATGTGTAGAGAAAATGGGAGTGTATATATGTGACATACTTGGAAATAAGAGAGTTTGGTTCACTCTTCCATCATATGGGGTCCAGGAACTGAACTCTGGTCCTAAGGCTTTGGAGCAACAAGCACCCTTACCAGTTAAACCCTCTGTGCAGCATCTATATAGAATTTAGGGAGTAAAACTAGTTTACTGAGAAATGCAACCTAGAACTTCACCAAGCCTCAGCTATGAAGTTCAGTCAATAGTACCATGTTGCTTGAGAGCAAAAGTGAAAATATTACTGGAGCAGAGTTGCTCATGGAAGACAAATAATGACTTCTTCTGAATATAAATCTAACCCATAGACATGCCACATGTTGCAACACGGCACCTAACTGGATACCCCGAGAAAACCTTGCCAGTACACCTGCATTACTGCATAATAAATCTAAGAAACCAAGGCTGGTTTCAACAGTGTGGACTCAAATTAATTGGATTAAAATGTGAAAATACAAATTGTGGAAAGTGTGTCTAATGCCACAGAGATGAACTCAGCAGTGTAAGGATGGTACAGGTGCCATAAAGAGTCAGAGAATCATGATCCTTCAATGGAGTGGAGACAGTTCCGATGAAACATAAAAACACTGTCTTATGAATCACAAACATACCTACAAAAGAATTATTTTAAAGATGTCAAATGAACCACAAACAACAAGAAAATATGCATAGGAAAATATAGTGAATTATCAGAAAATGATATATTTTAAAAATATACATAAAGGAAAACTAAAGCCATACACAAAAGTCTGGAAATATTGGATGTGACAAATAAGTGACTTGTTAGAAAAGATACGTTGGGATAACATTAGATTGTATAAAGCAGAATAAAAGCTTGGCTCAAAAATTTGGTTACATGGAAATTATTTGTTCAGAGAAACAAATAGAGAATTATTAAGGTACAGGCAAGGTAGACTGCAAAATTTACAGTCCATAACTAAGCAAAACACACACACATTGTATCACTGAAATAAAAGAGACTCAGCTTATGCATTTAAATAACAGATGAAACTCCTCAAATTTTGAAGGAGAAGGGTGATTCCAGGCTAGTGACCTAAGATGGCACTCAAGCACATGGAAATCAAAAAGATTCTAGAAAAGTGTAAGTCAATTATGAAACTGTTCAGAGAAATAAGATTAAAAACTATATGACACAAACATAGAGGTTCTTGTAGTAGTATAAGAAGATTCCTTAGCAATGTCTGTGCTAGCCAAGACATTCAAATGCTATTTTTTAAATACACAACAATAAATCTCTCTCAAGTAATAGTATAGATATAATTTTGTCCTTCAAAAATTTATATGGGATAAAGAGTTTATAAAGCAAATAAAGCTGAATTAATTCTTCACATAAGACCTCCATACAAAGAGTGCTAACAATGTTTTATAAGAAGAAATAAAATAAAGCTGATTAATAATATAAGAACATATAAATGTTTAAAAGTATATGAAAATGAGTAAAAATTCATTTAAAAAAAAAAACAAATAGAGTTAAAATGGTGTGTTTCCAAACTTGGCTTTAACAGTTTGAGCTACCAAAGTAAGTGTTTACTAGAAGTAAAAAGTAGCAAGTGTTTAAATTATAACAATTTTTTTAAAAGAAAGATAGATATAAAATAGTTTTTATACATTTTTGTAGTTGGGAGTTTTCCTGTGTCCCAGCTGGCCAGCGAGCAGGATAAATCTCTCCCTCTTGAATCCCAAGTAAGCACAGAGTGGCTTATAACTGTTTGGCCACTAGCTCAGGCTTACTACTGCCTAGCTCTTACACTTAAATTAACCCATAATTATTATTTATGTTTAGTCATATGGCTTGGTACCTCTTCTTAGTTCTGCCTTGTGATTTTGCTTCCTCTGTGTCTGACTGGTAACTCCTGACTCTCTCCTTACTCTTCCCAGAATTCTCCTTGTCTGTTCACCCCAGCTATACTTCTTGCCTGACTACTGGCCAATCAGCATTTTATTTATCAACCAATTCAAACAACACATATTCACAGCATACAGAATGACATCCCACAGCATATTTTTGTTAGCTTAAAATGAGATATTGTGACTATAAGACCTCTTATGGAATCTCAAAGTATCATAAATTGAAAAGCTGTTACAAATATAAAAGGCTGAAGGAATCTGAAATGGACTCAAGCATTTACCAGTGAAACAACATAAAGATAGGAGCAACTGAGAAAGAATAAATGTTTTTAAAAGCCTGTAGAAATAAAATAGTAACTGATAATTTAATAATAATTAATTTCAATGCATATCAAAATAAATAAGCTAATCACATTGGCTGGCTGAATTAATAAAGGGAACAGAAAATTAAAAATATAAAATCCATAAAATTAAAAATATAAAAGCTATCAATATTATTTGATGTTAAATTCCCTCTTGCTATAAAGGTTTAATGCTGTGCATGATTGATTGATAAATAAAATGCTGATTGGCCAGTAGCCATACAGGAAGTACAGGCGGGACAAAGAGAGAGGAGAGGGCTGGGAAGTGGAAGGCTGAGGCAGAGAAATGCCGCCATGAGAAATTGTTAAGATACTGGTAAGCCACGAGTCATGTGGCAACTTATAGATTAATAGAAATGGGTTAATTTAAGATATAAGAACACCTAGCCGGGCGTTGGTGGCGCACGCCTTTAATCCCAGCACTCGGGAGGCAAAGCCAGGCGGATCTCTGTGAGTTCGAGGCCAGCCTGGGCTACCAAGTGAGCTCCAGGAAAGGCGCAAAGCTACACAGAGAAACCCTGTCTCGAAAAAAAAAAAAAAGATATAAGAACACCTAATTAGAAGCCTGAGCCATTAGGCCAAATAGTTTAAATAATATAAGCATCTGTGTGTTTATTTATAAGTGGGCTGTGGGACTGCGGGGGCTTGGCAGGCCCACTAGAGAAACTCTCCAGCTACAATTTACAATGAATAAATGTTAAGGACTTGAGAAATATAACCAAATGTAGAGTTTAAATGGTTACATTTGTACATGATTAAAAATAGTAAGTAACTAATCATTTATAGGAGAAAAAGAGGGTTGTTATAGAGTGATGAAGTCAATTAAGTGTCAGATACTATTGGGCATGCCTTGAATGTTCATAATCTGGAGAAAGAAGCAGGTAGATCTCTGTGATCTTAAGGGTAATCATTTCTTGCTACTCTGTTTTAGGCAAGGCTACAGACACTCTGACAAGAACCATCAAGAGTTTAGCAAGGAGACGCAGTCTTTGAGTATTTACCCACCAGATACTGAATAATCTAAATATGTAAATGAAATACTAATAGTAAAAGAATAATGGATCTCTGAAAATATTAAATAAAGGGAAACAAACTAGACTAAAAATAGAAAAATATCAAATAAATACAATTAATTATAAAGTAGAGATGATATATTGTTATTATAGAAATACAAATAATCCTAAAATACCAAGGTGAACAACTGCATCCCACATGTGGAAAACCCATGGTAAATAGGGAGATCTGAAGAAACATGCAATATCCAAAGCCTGGATCATAAAAAAATTGAAAACTTGAACTAATGATTGATAAAGAAAATTGACTTGAAATGTAAAATCTTCCAAGAAGGAAGTTCAGGAGCATGTGTGTTCCATGAGAATTGCACTAAAATTCAAGAGAAGAAGCATTGCCAGTCGGCAAGTATTTCCAAACATGTAAGAAGTCATCAAACAATTCCAGAGTCATGAGGTTCAGTTCCTTATACATGGACACTAAAAGAAAGAAAAATGTAACCATATTGATCATAGACAAAACGAAATCTCTACAAACATATAAGCAATCTGAATGAAATATTAAATGAAAAGGTCACTCACCATGATGTTTTTCTTTTTATTCTGGGATGCACATTTTCACACATACAGGATAATTGATAAACTTGATGTGATATTTCAACATCATGAAGGACTTAAACTATATAATTACTTAAAAGATTCAGGGAAACCACTTGACAAAATGCAACATAAGTTCATGATAAAAGCTTCAACAAAATTAATTGATAAAATATAGCAGTCTCATTTGCACAGGCTGAAATATCATACCATGTTCTCCTGGATTTCCAGGCTGCTAATAAAAGAGTTGATGTTATTCTGATATTTTTGCCTTGGTCAGCTGTAGCAGGAATCTTAAAAGTTCTTATTAATAAAATCAAACCAGAGCCAAGTATTGGGGTGAACTGGGAGATCAGAGAACCAGAACAAGCCACAGCTATCTCCCCTTACCAGTTCCTCAGCTGGTCTTATTTCCTCAGACTGGAAGCCTCTGAGTCCTCATCCAGAATGAATCTCAGCTGAACTGCTGCTAGAACCCTGAAAGCTTAACCAGCCAAATGCTTCTAGTTTCTGGTCTTCACGCCTTATATATCTTTCTGTTTTTGCCATCACTCCCTGGGATTACAGGCTCACTTCCTGGGATTAAAGGCGTGTGTCACCATGGCTGGCTGTTTCCAATGTGGCCTTGAACTCACAGAGATCCAGAGAGATTTCTACCTCTGGAGTGCTAGGATTAAAGGTGTGAGTGCCACCATTTTCTAGACTTTGTGTCTAGTGGCTGTTTGTTCTCTGACCCCAGATAAATTTATTAGGGTGCACAATATTTTGGGGAATACAATACCACCACAGTAAGCTAGCATTTTTTGACACTTTGAATATAATATATTGTGGAGACATTAAAAGAAAGATTGTACCTAAAGATACTAAAGATGGAAAGTTCACAGCTACCATGATGCATAGTATATGTATATATATATATATATATATATATATATATATATATATAAAATGAATTCATATCAGTAACAATGCAACAGAGACTATTCTTTTCACATTTTTAAAAATAGTTTTGAGACTGTAATGCAAATACTTATTTTTCCCTACCTTTTCCTTCATCCAAACCCTCCTTTACCATGTACTCTTTGTACTCTTTCAAATACATGGCCTCTTTTCTTTTCTTTCTTTTTGTTGTTGGTAGTGGTGGTTATATGTATTCATAAATCTATAAATACAGTCTGCCTGGTCCATACAGTGTTATTTATATGCATGTTTTCAGTGCCTGTCCTTTAGTTTTGTATACCCAATTGGTGTGCTATTCCTGAGAAAGGTTCTTGCCTGCTGTAACATTCTTTAGCTGTCTGTAGTTTTTTTTTTTTTTTTGCCTAGGGTTGAGGCTGAAGTGCTTTCCCATGTCCACATTAGCATTTCTATTCCTGTCGTCCTTGTTCAAGTCATGTTTGGGAAGCTATGTTGATAAGACTTTATAGGTATAGCTTCTGACATTTCACAGTAAACTCACTGCTCCCCTGTCTTGCAATCTTTCTGCAGTCATCACTGAGTCTTAGGTACAGGAGTTATGTGGTAAAAGAAGATCCAGCTACATTCTATCTTGTCTTTATACACACAGGGCACAGGAAAGTATAGTCCCTCCCCCTAACAAGGAAATTTCTTCTCTTTTCAACAGACAGAGACCACTACAGACAACCACTACTGATCAAAATGCAACAGCCTAGTTTCAACAGACATCACTTCTACTCACTATTTCACATATTATTCTAATCAGAGAAATTAGGCAGGGGAAAGATATGAAAAGTGCTCAAATCAGAAAAGAAGAAAAGGTTTATCCATTTGTAGATGACACGATCTAAAATACAAGACTTAAGACTCTACCAACAACAAAACACAAAAGAAAGAACCAATACATTAATAGGATATGGTATCTGAAAATAAATCTGTCATGCAAAAATCACTTATAATAATAACAAATCACATGAAGATGAAATAAAAAGAAAATTCCATTCATAACAGCTTAGAAAATACTTAGGGGTAAACTTTATCAAATAGGTGAAAGATAAAAATTCAGCCAACTTAAACACATTTCCAAAGGATAAAGAAATGCAAATAGAATGCAATATATTCCATGTCCATGCCTCACAAATCAGAGTCATACAAATGTCCTGACAAGGTAAAATGGTCTATATATGTAATGTACGTATCAGTTCAGTTTTCCATTAATGTGACAAAACACTATGACCATAAACAAGTTGGGGAGGAAAGGGTTCATTTTAGCTTACAACACTCAAGTAACACTGCTAAGGTAAGTCAGAGTAGGAACTCAAGTAGGGCAGGAACCTGAAGGCAGGAGCTGATGCAGAGGCTCTGAAGGAATGCTGCCAGCAGGAGATGCAGCCTCTGTTCTCTCTGGACCACAGCTTCTGTGTGCTGACCCTGAGGAAAGATCTCTGGTATATTTCACCTCACGGATGTGGAACACTTCGTAATCACTGCTAATTTCTCAGCACGAGCTAAGGAGCCCCAACTGTCCCAGTAAAGCAAAAGCTTTATTTCTGTGGTGCTTGTCCTTGTTAATCATGGCTGATGCTTTGGCCCCAGCTGTCATTAACCACATTCTTAATTCACATTACCACATAAATGGCCAAAATAGAGGCCTTTCTTCTCTCTGAAACTTAACAAGTTATTTTATCACCTGCATCATTCTCAAAATTTTCTTTCAAGCACCCACAGAATAGTCCACTGTGCCATGTGAGCTCTCAATGGCTTTCTGTCCAAAGTTAAAATGCCACCACAATCTTCCCAAAACACTGGGTCAGACCTGTAAGAGCAATAGTGCCAAACTTGGTACCCATTTCTGATTTCTGTCTTGTTATTCCAAATCTGATGCCAGGAGCCCAGGGAGATCTTGAAGAGGCATTTATCTGTCCTACAAGATGAGAGCTTAGCAACTCTAATTCTACAATCATGGAAGGAATCAGCAGCAGAAGTAACAACAAAGGGTAAGTTAAGAGGGAAGGCCCACGCCAGAAGAAGGCAGCACCTTCTGGTAGGATCCTGGATAAAAGAGAATTTCAGAAGGAAGTATATCCTCTAGCCATCTGCTCTCTTGACCTTCCTTCTTGCCAAAGTGTTGATTTGTGGAACAGCAGCTGCTGTTGGTTGATTCCTTCACTAACAGAAAAATCAACATTTCAAAGCTTTTGTTGTAAAATAGAAATCAGCACTCTCCAGGAACTTCCAGGGCTCCCAGCAACAATTGAGACTATTTAAAAATAAGTGATCCCTCCTTGTTCCCTAGGCTCTCTGGGTCTGTATGTGGCTTGTAGCATGGTTGTCCTTTACTTTACTGCTAATATCCACTTATAAGTAAAGGAGTGATGCTGGATCTCCCTAGGAAGGAAAAATAGAAGAGATTTTGGGAGTGGACTGAGGGCTGGTGTGGATGGGAACATGAGGAATCAGGTGTTGGCGGGGACAGAGTGGTAGAGTACAGAGACAACTGGAAAGGGGAGCATGTCAGGGTAGGTAGAAACCTGGTGCAAGGGAAACTTCCAGGAAAATACAAGGGTGACCCCAGCTACGACTCCTAGCAATAGGGAATACATAGCCTGAACTTGCTATCTCCTGTGACCAGGAAAGACTTCTAGTGGAGGGATTGGGACACCAATCTAGCTACATAACCTTCAACCTACAGTCTGTACTGCCTATGGTCTGTGACACAGAGACTGTGGGACAAACCAGTGGCTGGTCCAGCCTGAGACCCTTGCCACAAGAGTGAGCACACACCTGACACTGCCTGGAGTGCCAGAATCCAGAGGTTGGATGGCCCAGAGGCTGAGGGTAGAAACAAACAGGACTGGAGAAAAATAAATGCCAGTATAACGATGCCTAATGATATTCTGCTGCACTCATAGATTGGGACCTCACTCAGTTATCATCAGAGAGGCTTCATCCAGCAACTGATGGAAACAGATGCAGAGATGTACAGCTAAATATTAGGCCAAGGTTGGGGGGATCCTGCTGAAGAGAGGGAAGAAGGATTGTATGAGCCAGAGGGGTCAAGGACATTAGAAGGGAACCCACAGAATCAACTAACTTGTGCTCATATGAGCTCACAGAGACTGAACTGACAACATGGGACTGCCCCAGGACCACTGCCTATATGTGACAGTTGTATAGCTTGGTCTTCATATGGGACTCTTTAACAGTAGGAGCAGGGGCTGTCTTTGACTCTTTTGCTAGCTTTTGGGACCCTATTCCTCATACTGGGTTGCCTTGTCCAGGCTTAATATAAGGGGAGGTGCTTAGTTTTACTGAAACTTAATATGCCATATTTTGTTGATGCCTATGGGAAGCCTGCCATTTTCTGAACAGAAACAGAGGAGAAGTGGATTTTCAGGGGAGCAGAGCAGAGGTGGGAGGAGACTGTGAAAAGAGGAGGGAGGGGAAACAGCAGTCAGGATGTAATATATATATCACATATATATATGTGTGTGTGTGTGTGTGTGTGTATGCATATATATTCATATAAACTACATAAATAACATTTCCAAACTATTTAATAAATGAAAAGAAAATATGATCTTCATGAATATTACAAAGACAGTTTCCATAGAAATGGATTAAGCACCCCTAAATTCATACAGAATCACAAAAAGGAACAAATAAAGTAATCCCAGAAAAAGAAAACATGGCTGTCATCAGACTTCTAGATCTTAATTTTATCACAAGAAAAACTAAAATACTGGAAAGAGGTTTCAATGTAAATAAATACTGACTTCAAGAACAATAGCTAAAATTTAAAGGCAAGAAATAAATCCATATTTGGACAGCTAATTAACATTCAAAATTAATATCAATACTACAAAAGAAGAATAGCACATTCCCTTCAGTAAAAGATTTTGGAAAACCTATGTGTCGCGCCCCACTCGTCCAGCAAGCAAGACACAACACCGAGCTCTTCTTCTTGCAGTTTACTCAGGCCTTTGAACAATCTTCTGACTTCTAAAAACTCCCCCTGACTTCTAAAAGTTTCCCCCGGGCAAAGCCTCTCCCGGCCTTATATAGGCTCTGGGCAGCCAACCCCAGATCGCCACGTGGGCATTGCCCAATAGGCTCAAGCATGCTTAAGCAAGCCACAACCTCCGCTATAATTGTTTACCACTGGGAGCGCTCGCCGTCGGGATGGCGGAAGGCGGTAACCAGCGCCACCTGTAAGGCGTGGCTACACGCAGCTCCCTACACCTATGTAACCACATGATGAAAAGATGGTCCTATCACATTGTTCTTAACAAAAATAATCAGTGTGAATTCAAATGTAACCACGAAACTCCTTGAAGAATATATAATAGGTAAGTCTCCTTTTTTGTCTGATTTCTGTATTTATTCTCAAAAAGACAGTAATAAATAGCAAATGCTTTCAAAAATAATGGGAAACTCTACATTTTCAATATAAGTTTAATATCACATTGGTATTAAATAAAGTCTCAATGATCTTCGATAATTTAAATGAAATTAGTATATTATTTAGATATTGCAATTTAAGTTATAAATATGAAATAAATAAAAACAACTCAACAGTCTTGTTTCTCCAATATGAAACACAGAAGCAGCATAACTTGCCCTTCAGCATATAGTCAGATCAAGAAATTGTGGTATACATATGGAATATTTAATAATTCTTATTATTTTTAATTAAAAAGGAAGTCTTCAGGAGACTGAAATGGTTTCACAGGAAACAGCATTTGCTTCCATGTCTGATGAGCTTTGTTCTTTCCGTAGGAGCTTCATGATGAGGAGAAAAAAAGTCCTTTGAGTTATGATCTATTGTCCATAAGCACACTGTTTCACTTGTTCACGTGCAAGCACACATACACACAGACACAGACACAGACACAGACACACACACACACACACACACACACACACACAAATAAAAGAAAAAAATAACCAGACACATGTATGCACAAGCAGACCTTAACACACACAAATAATGTAAAATTTTATTTGCTATTTAAATGAATTACTAATGCTAATGCTCTGCTAAATGAAATCTGTGAGAGAGATAAAGGAAAATATATAAGACCAGTTACACATAGAATCTAAATAAATTAAAAGCATTAGTAGTGTTTGTTACCAGTGGCAGGTGTGTAAAGAAAATGGGAAGATATAGGTCAAAGTGAGAAAAACTAAGCTGCAAAATAATCTCTGAGATCCAGTGCACAGTCAGCGTGAACAGCCAGGGTATTACAATGTGTTGTGTGATAAAGATTTGTTACCACACTTGTTCTTAGCACTCATTTCAGAGTAAGTTAAAATAGCAATTTATCATTTTGTGTACCTTTAACTCATAACATCTCTTTGTCAATGACACTACAGGAAAACTTCAGAAAACTAAACGTTCTGTGCAAGATGAGTATACTAACCAAATCTATACTAGTACTAACAAATAATAGTAAATGCTAAATACTAAATACTAGATACTAGATACTAAATACTACAGTTGTGCTCAGAAGACATGTCTAAAGCATCCTCAACACAAACAGAAAGAAAAGAGAGTAAGGTATCCATGCTAGGAAGTCTAAATAACATCTCTGAGATGATTATATCATTATGAATATGTGTATCAAAATATAACTTTAAAGCCCTGAACACATACAACTTTTATTTGCCATTTATCTCATAAAATAGTAATGTATAATTGATGCATTTGTTTTACTGCTTTCTGACTGTTAATTTTTTTCCTTTTTTTTTCCCTACTGTATTTTAAGATCAACATTGACCTGTGGATCTTAAATATGCCAGGCAAATATTTTACTGATGTATACACTCAACTTGCTTCTGTAAATGTTTTAATACATATACACCTTAAAATGGTTTATTTACAAAACAATTTTCGCATATATTTATTTAATAGAGTGGAATTCTATGGCAAGTGGTTATATTCTGAATTTGTTGAATCTGATTAATTAACATATTCATTACTTCCCAAACTTATTTGCAGCAAAATTGAACATATACCATTTTAGCAATTTTGAGATGAAACATATCTTACTATTAGCTGCACAGTAGCATCTCTTCTTTCTAATTTCCTGAGCTTTTTGACTCACATCTCTTCTTTCTCCAGTCACACTCACTCCTGCTCCAGGTAACTATGATGCTCCTTCTAAAATTTAGACTTTTTATTAATTTCAGTGCAACCATCATCATGTGGTATTTACCTTCCTCAGCCTGACTTAGTTTTTTGGTATTATAGTGTTTATTTATACTTTTGTTCTTTTTCATCTTTTAAGAGTATAATTACATTTCTCCCTTCCCTTTCTTCTCTCCAAACCTTCCCATATGACACTCCCCTTCAAAATCATGACCTCCCTTTCATTAATTGCAACTGCATGAAATATATATAGCCACATGGCAGTGGCACACACCTTTAATCCCAGCACTAGGAGGCAGAGCCTGGTGGCTGGCTCTCTGTGAGTTTGAAGCCAGCCTAGTCTACAGAGCAAGTTCCAGGGCAAGCACCAAAACTACACAGAGAAACCTTGTCTCGAAAAACCAAAAAAAAAAAAAAAAAAAAAAGAAAAGAAAAAGAAGAAATATATAATTCCAAATATAGAATCCTCAGTCCATACAATATTACTTCTAAATATGCTTCCAGGGTTATCCACTTGACACTGAATAGCAAATTGGTGTAATCTTTCTTGGAGAAGGCCACATTTTTTGTTCTAAACTTCCTTCATTTTTCTATAGTTCTTTCTATAGGGTTGAGGCAACTTTGACTTTTCTCCATCATTTTCACATGTCCATTTATATTGTCTTGTTTAGCTCACATTTGGGTATAGCTTCTGACATTACAAGTTATATCATCCTATAGTAAACTCCCTGATCATCATGCTCTTAGAAATTTTCTGTCCCATTTCTAACATATTCCCTAAGTCTTAGGTACCAGAATGCTTTGTAGATATATCCACTGACACTGGGTTCTACAACTCTGCATTTTGACTAGTTGTTATTTTCTTATAGTGGTCTTCATCTATTTCAAAGAGAAGTTTCCTTGATGATGGGTGAAGACTACACTTATCTGTGGAAATAGGAAAATGAGGGTCTTTATGAAAAGAGGGTAAATACACAAGAAGGAGAGGAACAGGGTAAAATAACAACAAGGATGTATGAATAATTAACAAGGAATTGTACTATTAACTAATTTATAAGAAACTATATAACACATAGCTATTTTTGTAAATACACATGAATAGTTTTAATGAAATTTTTTATCTGAGCTGATAATACTCCCTCCAAAAGACAGAGACCACATAATAAAATCCACAGCACCAGAGAGGCTAAAACCTCTTTGAAATTTGGCCTGGATTGTTAAAGAGATGGCCAAAACATGCAGGGTGCTGCTATTGACTTTGGTTTTACTTCAGTAGTGGAAGGTAAGTGATTATTGCTGGTGATACCATGCACTTATGAAACAGGGCCCTTAGATTCATGACTTAAACTGACTGAAATTCCTCCTCATGAAGACCAGTTTTTATCATACACAAAAGCAGCCATGCAAGCTTCCAAAGGAGGGAGCTAGGAGTCCTACCCAGCCCCGACCCCTATGAACCACATCAATGACCAGCGTGGCATCATAATCATAAGGGTTCAGTAGTGACACTCATATCTAGGAGTTAATCAACAGCTGCCTGCTTGGACATGAGACCCATACAAGAAGAGGGAAACCATGCCAGGCACTGGAAACCTCAGTGCTTGTGAAGTCACAGCTATTGGAGGAGAATCTATAAGCACTGAATTAGTAACCCAGCATAATCCCTAAAAACAATCCATAAATATTTTTCTTATGCATGGTTTAGTTCAATTAGGGTTTCAGACTCTGGATCAAGTTGTCACAATGACAGTAACTATTTTGATAAAAACTGAATGATAGATTGGGCATAGCACATTTTCTTTTTATGAACACTTAGGAAGTTTTCACATCTTGGCTATTGTAAACCTTGTTACAAAAAACTAGGATGTTCTAGCAGCCCTTTACCCTACTTACTTCAGGTTATTTTTTATCTATACCCATGAGTGAGGTTTTTGAATCAATGAAAGTTCCTTTTTTGTTGTTTTGTTTTCTGAAAATCTTTCACAGTCTGCATTCATATTGATAACACAAGTGTTTCCTTCTCTATAGATCTTTAATAATCCATTATTCCTCTTACCTTTGTTGTAATAGCCATTTTGGTGTGTGAAGGATGTATTTCATCATGTTTTCTCTTTACTCTCCTGATGACTAGGGATGCCAAGGATGTATTCATTTTCCTGTTAACAATCTCTTTCTCTTCATTTGATAGGCGAATTTTCTAGTCAGATTCTTTTCAGTATCTTTTAAAATAGACTACCTTCTTTCTTATAGCTGTATTGTTTGTGATATTAATAAATTTTGGACGCTTTTCCCTTCCTCATACATATGACTTGGGAGCAATTTAATGATTTTTTTGGTATCTATGAAGTTTTCAAAAACTTTAGGTGTTGTTCACAAATATTCTAGTTTAGAAAATAACATTTGAGTACATTAGCCTGTACCTTTAGGATTATGTCTAAAAATTTACTTTTAAGATGAATGTTACTGAAATTTACCCCTGTATTTTCTTGTAGTTCTAACATAGTTTAAACAATGTATGTTGGTATAAATGAATTTAAACATTTAGTCTAAAACATATTAAGAAAAAATGCTTTTTATTTTTTTATTTTTATTAATTCAAATTTTTATTTATTTTAAATCACAGTTTCCCCTCCCTCTTCCCCTCCCACTCTCTCCCCTGCCTCCTCTCTACCCCCACATCCACTCAGCCTATGTCTCCATGCAGAAAGATGCCTAAAAGTTGTCTTCTTTTAATTGATTTATTTATTGTGTTTATATTTACTCATATTTTGGTTTATTTATCTTATTGTACTATTTCCCTGTTATTATGCAGTTTTCAAATATTATTTGTTGGCTTATTTGTTTGTCATTGTTTATGCATATGAGTGTGCCTGTGAAAGTGTGTGTGAAGCAGCTAACACGTGAGTGTCAGAGGGAGACTTTGCAGAGTTCATTCACTCTTGCTCTTGGAGATTCAGGTCATACTGTATCCACTACAAGAGCTTATAGCTGCTTACTCACCTTTCCAGCTTGTCTGTATTTTGGGCTAGTAACTTCAGGGGTCAAGTGTTTTAGTTGGTAAATTGTCACTCATATTAGAACGTGTGAATTTTCTATTTTATGAAATTGATTTACTTGTTCCATCTATGTTCTTCATTAATTTTCCTTTCTGTTTCTGTCCCTACAACCAGGCCCCAATATTTTTAATTGTCTGTTTTATTCATTATCTTGGAGCACAAATATGATAAAGGGATGAGGGCTCACTCCAAAATACAATATGTTCAAGAGTTTTCTGTTTTTGTTTGTTTTGACTATGCATAGGTTAGCAGATTGGAGAAAATTTATTATCATGGAAGATCTCTCCTTCGACTAGTATTTCTAAATCTTCCTTAGAGTTTCTAGAGAAAATACAAATTAGTTATAGGAAATGTTTGTTTAGAGTTTATTAACAAGGTCAATCATGATATTGCCTTTTACAAAACTTTAAGAAAGTGAGGTGAGTCTTGGTGTGAAAAAGTGTTAGAATAAATTTATACTGTTATGTTGTTCTTAGAATTTGGTCTCCAATACAGATTACAACACCCCATGGTGTGGGCATTCAGCCCTTTTGAGGATCTCAATACTAATAGTCCTCTGTAGATGGAATTAGACAGAAGATTCTGCATTTGGAGATTTTTTTTTCTTTTACAATTTCATAATTTAACTAAAAAAAAATCCAAGAATTTTTAGAGAACTTAGGCTGTCATAGCCCATGAGATCCTGATTAACACTGATATTTTGTCATATTTACAGTTATCTACCATGAATATTCAACTTTTAATACATTAAATACAAGTTTGATAGTGACCATTTTCATTTGTGTATCTGATTGTATATTCAGTCTTACTGATTGAAAAGAGGTATTTGTTTGATAATTACAGTTGGCAATAGAATCAAGTGTCTTATAGAACATAGCCACATATTCTATGATATATATACATACATAAAAATTAATGAATACATTCTGTATATTAACAGAATATGCAATATTCAAGATATATTTTAGAATTGTTTATCTGAATAGTACAAAGGTAATGAAAATTCTGTTTTATTTGTATGATACATTAAAGTAATAATTTCTAAGATTCAAGAATAATATTTGGATAATAGGTTAATTGTTTTCATTCCACAATGCAATCTATAAGAAACATAGAAGCAGCCATATTAATATCTGGGAATCTAAACAGTGTTTCACATAAAGCAAAACATTGCAATCATAAAAAATCAGTACCTCTGAATGATCTTAACAGGTCCAATCAACTCTGAGATGAGGAAAGAGACTGAATTTTCTCCTTTGTTTTCCTAGATAATTTAAATTGCAATTGTCATTGAAGTTCCATTAAAGTCTAATGTCCCAATAGCTCCATCTTTTGAATTTCTTGCCACCTGTTCACAGCTGCTGGGAGCAATTTACTGTTTATTGTATACACACACTTAAACTTAGGCACATACAAGGAAGTGGTTTATTAGGAAACCATGTGGAGAACTGGAATAGAACTGAGATTCCAGGGCTAATCATGATGCTGGAGGGAAAATTTTAAGTGGTAACTGTTGATTTAAAAAGTCTAGCATTGAGACCTTTATAACAGACACTTCAAATCCAAGTGATTAATCTCCAGGTGGTTCTGGACTTCAAAGATCACTGCTAAAGTCTCTTTAGATTCCCTCAGATGGAGTGCTGTGATTGTCAAGGGTTGTACTAATTTCTACAGGCAAGACACTGGGTTCTATATTTTGTTTTCTGATGCACAGCTGCTGAAATTGAAACATTTAAATTGACATACAGTGTGACATTAGGACCAGAGTCTCACTTTAGGACATATTTAAACCTTCTCAACATTTCCCTCTTGTAATTGCTCTGACTTTTGAGTTCTGTTTTATTTGATGACACTCAGTGAACAGAATTGCTTCATTGAAGTGAGAAAGCAGGAAGGGAATTCAGTGGAACACTTGATTTCATCCTTGTTGTTGCCTGGTTTCTAAATAATCTTATACCTTGATTATATGATTTTTTTCAAATGGTTTATCCATCAGCAAAATGGAAAACTATTCCACAGTAAAATCGGTCACTGTCATGTATTTATAGTGCTTATAGATAAAGTATTAAAAACTATCCTACTATTTGAATTTGGAATTCATCTATTATTGGACCTATAAATCCTGGTTTCAAATCCTAAAAGCAGAAAAATTTTGTACACACTCTATAGCTGTTATGTAGTTTTTTAATACAAGTATTAACTCCTCTAGCTATTTAGTTAAAGTATTAAGTGCTGACAATATTTCTCCACTAATCCATCCACCTAGTGTTAAATTTATATTTTGAAAGAACGGTGGTAAACAGAAAGATTTAAAAAGTAGGCTATCTATAGTTTAAGGCTTAGTAAAAACCCCATTCTCTAATTTCTGCCTGAAACATCTATAACATTATAAAATTTTGTATTTAACACAAAATAACAGGCAAAGAAAAATGCACCAGTGATTTTGAAAAAAAAAAAAAACAGAAAAAGGCAAACTAAGCATAAGAAGCATAAGCTGTGAGCTGTGGAATCTATAAGCTGGAGAAAAATCTAGGTCACTTGGTCAAGGTATTATTATGGACATGAACCATTTAGATACACATGAGCACCAAGGTGACCAAAGTTCAAAAATATTGGTAAATGTGTGTGTGTGTGTGTGTGTGTGTGTGTGTGTGTGTGTGTGTGTGTGTGTGTGTTTGTGTGTGTGTGTGTGTGTATCGTTTCAGGACAGACCACTTTGTACATTGTAAGAAATAAAGGGGATAATCCCTAGCAGAAAGTAAATTCCCCTCTCACAGCAGTCATTACTTGTCTGTAACTTTTTTCTAGAAGTGAGATCATGTTAACACGCCTATAGATATTTATATATTCTGTATACATATACACATTTGTATGTTTTTAGCAATAACAATAAAGGAAAAATAAGCCATGAATTTGTGAAAAGAGGAATAGAGGAAGGATTGAGAGGAGAATACCTTCAAGGTGCTGGAGGGGTGGAGCAGAAATTGATACAACAGTGTTTTAGTTTAAAATATATAAAAATAAATTATGTTTAAAGTAATAAACTAAAAAATTTGGCTGAAATCATATAGTGTATAAGAATTATACATATACATAAATATAAAATTAAGCTACATTTTTTAGCTTTATTTCTATATGCAATCAATTCAGTTCTAGTTTTTTTATTGTACTTTCAAACATAATTTAAAAAGTATACAAATGCAATCCACAAAATACCAATTCATTTTATAAGCAGATTAACTACAAAAGCCATTTAGAAATGGAAGATGGTAATGTATAATTGAGAAAAAAATCTATAAAAATATGTTTTATTTTTCATAGACCATACATAGTTAACATCAACTGACTTTTAGCTTGAACAAAACATTTATTGTAAGTGTGAAATATGCCTTTATCTTATTTTTTTCTTCAATTTTTAAAAGTTGTCTTTACATTATGCGACAGTTGGAGTCTGAAACCTACAGTTCAGAGGGGCAGCAAGATTGAAAATCAAGTGTCATTTCACAAGCTGGATTATTAGGGAAACAGCAGCCAAAGAACTGAACACCCAACTGGTAAAGGCAGGACCATGTAATGATACAAAGAAATACCATAAACGCCATAACTCCAAATGCCTAGATCCCGGAGCAAAAATACAAATAAATCTATGAAGACAATATACATCCTCCAAATCTAGTATCCTTATTATACCATGCTCCAAGTAAGACAATTTATTAGAATCATAACTCTTTCATTTCTTTTCTATTGAAAATATTTTTTCATACAATACATTATAATTATGATTTTTCTTTTCTCAACTCCTCCAAGATTCTTCCTATGTCCACACCAACTGACATCCATTTATTTCCTGCTATCTCTCTCTCATTAGAAAGCAAAAATAGCATCTAAAAAAGAAAAGATAATAAGATAAAAAACAGCAGATTTAAATAGGACAAAACAAAGAAGCAAACCAACAGAAAACCTGGAGCTAAGGAAAAAGCACAGACACACTCTAAAACAGATACACACACATTGACAAACATAGAGATTCCATAAAACACAAACTACAAAACTGTAATATATAATCAAAAGACTTGTAAGTTCAATGTGTGTTGGCCATCTACTGTTTGGAATGGAGCATGATCTTGAATGTCTGTATACCCAGTGATATTCTAATAATGTTGGCTAAATCTAATTTCACATTTATAAGTGTTTATCACTTGATATTGTTCATTGATTAGGGATGCAGGCTTGCATCTACTTCTGTTTTCAGGACTGGAGACTCACTAGACCCAGATCTGCTCAGGCCCTGTATCTGCTGCCTCAGTCCCTATGGGTTCATGTGAGTCAGTTGTACTGTTGAGAAGGCCTTGTTTCCTTGGTATTCTCCATACCCTCTGGCTTTTAGCACCCTTTCTTTCTCTCTTCCACAGGTTTCCTTGAGGCATGAGGGGCAGAATTTGATGGAGACATCCCATTCAGGACCATTTTTCAAGGTCTCTTGAAGACGAAATTAAAAATACAAAGAGACAAATATAGGGGTGAAAGCCTTGGAGAGATGAGGAAAATAGGGAAAACCACAAACTAACCTCACCTCACCAACTTCGCAGCTTCCAAAGAGCTTCTTCCTGTATACTCACATTTATATGCCTTTTCTGTTCTGTTCTCTCATTGGCTGTCTTAGCCCAGCCACATCACTTCCTCTTCTTACACAGCTCTGTCACTTTTTGTCTGTCTGTACAGACCTCCAGACCTCTATGATTGGCACTGGCATTAAAGGTGTGTGTCACCATGCTTAGCTCTATTCCCTAGTGTGGCCTTGAACACACAGAGATCCTGTCTGCTAAGTGGTAGGATTAAGGGCATGTGCTACCACTGCCTGACTTCATTGTTTACTTAAAATGGTTTTCTTTTTCCTCTGATTCACCAGGCAAGCTTTATTTATTGAAGCACAAATAAAATATCATGTGGTGGTACGTACTGTATTCCCCAAAATATTGTGTACCCTAATAAATTTATCTGGGGTCAGAGAACAGACAGCCACTAGATACAGAGGCTAGAAAATGGTTGCACTCATGCCTTTAATCCTAGCATTCCTGAGGTAGAAATCCCTCTGTATCTCTGTGAGTTCAAGGCCACTTTGGAAACAGCCAAGTGTGGTGACACATGCCCTTAATCCCAGAAAGCCAGCCTTTAATCCCAGGGAGTGGCAGTAGAAAGCAGAAAGGTATATAAGGCCTGAGGACCAGAAACTGGAGACATTTGCCTGGTTAAGCATTTTTCTGGTTAAGCATTTGGCTGGTTAAGCTTTCAGGCTTCTAGCAGCACAGTTCAGCTGAGAGCCATTCGGATATGAGGACACAGAGGCTTCCAGTCTGAGGAAACAATACCACCTGAGGAATTGGCCAGGTAAAGAAGCTGTGGCTTGTTCTGTCTTTCTGACCTTCTAGTGTTCACCCCAATACTTAGCTCCGGGTTTGTTTTATTAATAAAGACCTTTTAAGATTCTGCTACAATATCACTACATTTCAGCACAAATAAAATATCACCATATTTCAGCACAAATAAAATATCACATTTCCCTTTTTTGTCTAATAAAAAAATTTAAAAAAAATAAAAAGTTATAAATAATATAAGAAAACTATATACAATAAGTACAATAACTATATACAACATATGCAAGCAATAAATACATCAACAATGTCTAGTCTATTTGCATTTGACAAATTCAGAGAAAATATTCTGTGATCTTTTCTATTTTAGTGAGTCCAAATTGTACCTAATTCACTTTCTATACTAACTTATATTACCAATAGAAAACTATCTTATGACATTTTTCAAACTTATACACTTAACACCTCTTAGCTATGGGATAAGGCTTTTGTACACATTTATATGCTTTATATAGTTTAATAAAGTGCTTATTGACTAATAGCCAGGCAGAATATGGGCAGAGCAAACAGATGAGGAGAATACTGGAAAGAGGAAGGGCTGAGTCAGGAGTCACCAGCCAGACACAGAGAAGGCAAGATGACAAGGCAGAACTGAGAAAAAGTACCAAGTCAAGTGGCTAAACATAGATAAGAATTATGGGTTAATTTAAGTGCAAGAGCTAGTCAGTAATAAGCCTGAGCTAATGGCCGAGTAGTTATAAATAATATTAAGCCTCTGTGTGATTATTTTATAAAAGGCTGCGGGACTGGGTGCTCTTGGCGGGACTGGAGAGAAACTTTCCAGCTACAGTCTCTCACTCTTGGCACATTGTCCTACTGTGGGTCTCTGTTTTCCTTCCCATATAGTGCAGGAATTAATTTCTCTGTTGACTGTTGAAAAAAAAAAAAAAA
>CABHPR010119508.1:0-11666 GCA_902168415.1 Peromyscus melanophrys
GCTCAGTCTTGCGGCCCTGCTATAGAGAGCACTGTCTGCTCTGCACCTCCGTGGGGCCTTTACTCGGTAGCCTTTTCTCCCCCTGGCTGCAAGCCCATGCATCTTCGCAGAGGAAGGGACGGAGAGCGTCCTGGCCTTCCCTGGTCGGGGACGTGGTAATTTTGAATCTAAGAAAATAAGTAAAATCCGTTTTGGATTCGTTTCCTGGGGGGTGAGGGGTGGGAGGCAGCCCCAAGAAGGCCTCAAATGCTGAGAGCTTAAACCACAGACTTGTTTGACAGTTGCATCTTGGTAGAGTCAGGCTTCCTCTGTCGTTTTGAACAGATTTCTTTGCCTTTTCCTAGTTTCCGGTGATTGCTAGAATCACGTGTGTGCTATGTCTTGGAGGAGCCTCACTCGGTTCTGTTCTCAAACGGCGGTCTCCCTATTTCTGCTTGTTTCTGTGTCTTATAAAAACATCAATGCTATTGGATTAAAAAGCCCATCTGGTTCCAATATAACACATGTGCAGTGTGGCCTTATTTCCAAGTAAGTTCACATTGTGAGGTTGCAGGAAAGACAAGCTTTGGGGGCGGCACTAGCCAGCCACCCCAGTATGCTGACCGAGTTCTCCAGGAATACGCAAACCAAAAGCTGGCTGTAGGAATGAATTCAAACAGTTCCTTTGGATCCTTGAAGTTTGGGGCCAGAATTTGAAACAAAGGAACAAGATAAGGAAACAAGAATTGGTCCATGAAAGCAGGTTTAAAAAAGAAAGGATCTTACATACAGTCCAAGGTGTTGGATTTTATATACAAAATCAGAAGCAAAAATATTAATTTGTTACCAGTTTGAGCCAAACCCATATAATTTTTCTTACTCATTTAAGAAGATGTAACTTTCTGGGCATGGTAGCACACTCCTTTAATACCAGCCCTCAGGAGGCAGAGGCAGATCTCTGTGAATTGAAGGCTAGACTTGTCTAGGTAAAGAGTTCCAGGCTGGCCAGAACTACACAGTGAGAAGGAGCAGGAGTAAGGAAGGACAGACAGGCAGGGCAATGCAGTGAGACCCCACTCTAGGCATGGCCTGTGCTTTTCTCACCCTGGAGAAGGCACCCTGGCTCCTCTGCCTGGAACACCGCCATCAAGTTCCACACATTTACCTGCCTGGTTGGCTGTCATGGATGCTGTATTTTAGCATAAGAAATACATCATTTACTAACCTTAGTGTCTTAGTTAGGGTTTCTATTGCTGCAACGAAACACCAGGATCAAAAAGCAAGTTGGGGAGGAAAGGGTTTATTTGGCTGTTCATCACTGAAGGAAGTCAGGACAGGAGCTCAAGCAGAGCAGGATCTTGGAGGCAGAAACTAATGCAGAGGCCAAAGAGAGGTGCTATTTACTAGCTTACTTCTCATAGCTTGCTCAGCCTGCTTTCTTATAGAACCCAGGACCAGCAACCCAGGGATAGCACCACCCACCATGGGCTGGGCCCTCCCCCATCAATCACTAATTGTGAAAATGCCTTACACCTGGATCTCAGGAGGCATTTTCTCAACTGAGGCTCCTTACTCTCTGATGACTCTAGCTTGTGTCAAGTTGGCACACAAAACCAGCCAGTGCGATTAGTGTTTTAATTACTAAACCTGGCAAAGATAGCGCAAGAGAAAACTTGGAGCTAAACTCACCTAGAGACAAAGCTGTAGACCGATCAGCAAACCTACCTTGCAGTCTATCTAGATAAGTGATTCTCAACCTATGGGTCGTGACCCTTTTGGCGGTGTTTATTACAGAGGTCACATATTCCTGTATATCAGATACAGGAATTTACTTTACAATTTGTAACAGCAAAATTACAGTCATGAAGTAGCAATGAAAATAATTTTATGGTTGGGGGTCACCACAACATGAGGAACTGCCTTAAAGGGTCACAACATTAGGAAGGTTGAGAACCACTGATGTAGATAGATAAAGCATTGGTTTCCCCAGAAATAATTAGAAAACCTATCACTGCAAGTTATTGTGTTAATAATTTAGAGGTTTAATACTCTACAATTATCTCAATGGCTAACATTTGAAAATCCAGTATCTACTTAGCAAAATGAGAATAGATAACAATTTGATGAAAAGCTTTTCAGCAGAAACCTATTGTACACATGACTTAAAAGACAATTATTGTCACAGGAAAATGTCAATACCTATTTTTACTGCTAATATTCAACGTGGTAGTAGATTTTCTATCCAGAGTCCAAAAAAGGCAAAATCATTAGGAAAGAAAGAATGAAAATACCTTTTTCCGATGACATGATTTTCTTTCTAAAAAGATGATAATGGTAAACTATTAGAAGGTTCAGCAAAAAGGTTGCATAGGTTAATAGTTAAAACTAGTTATAAACCAGTAACAAGGTGTGAGAAAATGGAGCCCATCCAGGTCAGCAAGATGACTCAGCTGGTAAAGACACTGCAGCCAATCCTGATGATCTGAGTTCAATCTCCAGAACTCACAAGGGGGAAGGAGAGAACTGACTCCTGCAAACCTGCAAACTGTCCTCTGACAGCCACACATGGGCTGCGGGGTGTTTGCACGTGCACATGCAAGCACACACACACACACACACACACACACACACACACACACACACAGATGTAACCTTTTAACTAAAAAGGAATCCATCTAAAGGTGGCAATTTAAAATACCTATGAATATACTGAACAAAAGGTATAGAAATTTAAGGCAAATATAAAATATTGTTGAAAGATAGTGATTGAGTAGGTAGGAGATTTTATCTTTTCTGCTGAGATTTCAGTGTTTTAAAGATAACATTCTATTGTAAATTAGAATACTCAGAAAGCCTTTGCAGATAACTCTTAGGTCAAAGTATGTTATTCTTTTGGGACACCATTAGAGTCCATGTACTGATATTTAGAATCTGTCGTGAGTGAGACTGAGATGCATGCCCATGACTCTACTATATTAATTAAGTGCTGGTATTTAAAGCTATATTAGATTCCTTAAATTGGGGAGCGTGGGAACACAGTCCAAGAATGGAGTCCTGTGAAAATTCTGTACTTGTGAGAAAACTCCAAGAAAATAAGACAAGAATCTTGTGAGCTCAGTTTCTTCAAAACACAGAGTTGTTCTTGGAATGTGTTTTCATGCTCCTTCAGGTGTAGCAGTTAGGGCTGAGTTTACTTCAGCTGCTGATAATTCACGTGCCTCTATAGGAAAACAGGCCTTTGCCACATGTGACTTGTCCTTGTGTTGAACACCTTACTTGTGTGACTCTTCTTAACCCTCAGAGTATAAATTGTCTGTACTCTGAATAAAGTTGGCTATTGCATGAGACATTTGTCCACCTCGTTTTTAGGCTCCACTCCCAGGTCTCACTGCCTTTAGAGTGGTAAAAAGGAGCATTTCATATTGTTCTATGATCTGAAAAACAAAAGTAAGAAACTTTAGGATAATCTTTTCTTTTACATTTGGACAGAAAACTGAGTGTGAAACTGTCTTGAAACTTGAATGATAAATACATTACAGTGTAGATATTAAACCACCTATCTGGCAATGGGGTTATTCAACCTCTACTTTTCTGGGATTCTGATAAATTGTATTTTGCTTGGAAATCATCCACTGATAATAGGTTTTCAAATTGTTAGCCAGCTACTCGAGAGGGTAAAATGGGAGGATTTCTGGAGTCCACGAGTTCCAGACTAGCATGTGAAACAGCAAAGATTTTGCCTCAAAAACCAAGCAAAATTCTGCACGTGACTGTTTACACTCTCATATGTGATCTTACACACTTTTGCTTTCCTTTTTCCTAAATCAAGTTCATAGACATTTATTCTGTTCTCTCTCCATCATACAGGTCCTGGGAACTCAGGTCATCACATATGATGGCAAGTGTCTTAACTAAACCATCTCTCTGGCCCCAGTTGAAATTTATGTTGTTGATGTCTTGAAAGAAGCAGCTTGGGGATTTAAACTTTCTGCTATAATTTGGATTTTTTCTTTTTTCTTTATTTCTTTCTTTGTCTTTTTGAGACAGGGTCTTTCTACATAGCTCTGGCTGTCCTGGAACTCCCTATGTAGACCAGAATGGCCTCAAACCCACAGAGATCTGCCTGCCTCTGGGATCAAAGGTGTGTGTCACCATGCCTGACTCACCTTACAATTTTAGTTTTTGTAATGATTTTGTTTCCTCTTTTGCTGTTTTTCTAATGTCTTTTTGTTTGCTTATTTAAAAATTTTTTATTACGTTGATTGATTGACTGATTGATTGGGTTGGGACTCAAGTGTGTGGAGGTCAGAGGACAACTTACAAGAGTCAATTAGTTCTCTTGTTCCACCATGTGGGTCCTGGAGATGGAATTCAAGTTGTCAGTTTGGCTGTATGTGACTTTAACCACTAAGTCATCTCACAAGGACCATGTTTGTTTGTTTGTTGGTTGGTTGGTTGCATTGCATTGTCTAAGTGTACTATAATTTATCCCTTGGCTTACTGAAGGAAATCTTGGTTGCTTTCTCACTTATAAATAAAGCTACTATAAACAACTGTGGTGGTGTGGATGAGAACGGCCTCCCATAAGCTCATGTATTTGAATGCTTGGTCCCAGTTAGTGGAACTGTTTGGGAAGGATTAGAAGGTGTGGCCTTGAAGGAGGAGGTGTGTCATAGGGGGATGGGCTTTGAGGTTTCAAAAGCCCACACCATCCCAGTTAGCACTCTGTGCCTCTTTCTTGTGAATCAGATGTAAGTTCTCAGTGCCATGCCTGTTTGCTGCTTGCCTGCTGCCTCACTCTGCCATGATGGCCATGAACTCTACTACCCTCTGGAAATGTGAGCCCCAAATTAAATGCCTTGGTCATAGCATCTTATCACAGCAGTAATAAAAGTAACTAAACTAACATCCATTTTCAAGGTTTTGTGTGGAGAGTTTTCAACTCCTCTCTAGGTCAATACTAAGGAAGACAATTGCTGGGTCATGTGATAGGAACATACATTTTTTTCAGTATTGGATTATTTTGCATTCCTACCAGCAGTGAATGAGACTTCCTATTGATTCAAATGTTCACTAGCATTTGGTGTTGTGCTCCAGGTTTTGGCCGTTCCAGGAGTGTCCAGCAGTTTCTTATTGTTTGCATTCCTTTTTTTTTCTCATGTAGATTTCATCCATTTCTCTGTCATTGGGTGATCCCTGTGTCTTTCTTAGGGTCCTGTTTTCTAGGTAGCCTCCCTGGAGTTGTGAGTAGCAGTCCAGTCATCCTTGCTCCACATCTAGTATCCTCCTATGAGTGAGTACATACCATGTTTGTCTTTCTGAGTCTGGGTTACCTCACTCAGGATGATTTTTTCTAGATCCATCCATTTGCCTGCAAACCTCATGATGTCATTGTTTTTCTCTGCTGAGTAGTACTCCATTGTGTATATGTACCAAGTTTTATTTATCCATTCTTCAGTTGAGGGGCATCTAGGTTGTTTCCAGGTTCTGGCTATTACAAATAATGCTGCTATGAACATAGTTGAGCATGTGTCCTTGTGATATGATTGAGCATTCCTTGGGTATATGCCCAAGAGTGGTATAGCTGGATCTTGGGGGAGATTGATTCCCAAATTTTCTAAGAAAGCGCCATATTGATTTCCAAAGTGGCTGTACAAGCTTGCATTCCTCTAATATGTGATGTGGCCATCTCTTCCTGTGTGTCTTTACCATATAAGCACATCTTCCCAGGTGATGTCTCTGTTAAGGTCTTTGGTCTCATCACTTCCTTTAAGACAACTCATTGGGACATTCAAGAATTCTTCTTCCTAAATGCTAGGCTATGTATAAACATTGTCTCCCACCCTACCCTCCACCCTACCCCTGATCATTTGGCTCACATTCATTGAAAATGTTTTACTAAAAATGTACTTTAAATTTTTTAAAATTATATTTGTTTACTTATTTGCTTTTTTTTTTTTTTTTGAGGCAGGGTCTCTCTATGTAGTCCTGGCTGTCTTGGAACTCAGACAGTCTCCTAACTGCTGGGATTAAAGGTGTATACCACCACACCCTGATACACTTATTTATTTGTTTGTTTGTTTTAGAAACAATTTATTTCTTTGGTGTTTTGCCTGCACGAATGTGTGTGAGGGTGTTGGGTCCCCTGTAACTGGAGTCACAGACAGTTGTGAGCTGCTATGTGGTTGCTGGGAACTGAACCCAGGTCCTCTGGAAGAGCAGCCAGTGCTCTTAACCTCGGAGCCATCTCACCAGCCCTCATTTATTTATGTGCTATGTATGCGCGCAGGTAGGGCACACTCATGTCTTGGTACAAGTATGGCAGTCATAGAAAACCTTTGGAATTCCTTTTTCCCTTTGCACCGTGAGGGTTTCAGGGTTTAAACTCAGGCTATCAGGCTTGGTGGCAAGTGCCTTTACCTGCTGAGCCATCTTGCAAGCCTACAAAAATGTGCATTTTATAGGTAGATATGGAGCCTATCATTTTAGTCCGCTCACTTTATTCATTCATTTAGCAAACACTCATCGAAAACGGCCTGTGCAGATCCCAGTATGTGCAGAGAATGTGCTGCAACCCCCGTCGCCCCCAGCACACACTTGGGGATGGTTGCAATGCCTCGTGGACTGTTGTAACTGAGGCGCACGCCAAGCCGTGGGGGGCGGCAAGGCTGCTGATTACTACACGGTCCGTGCTGAGCTTTGGCGAACGAATGACAAGCAGACTAAGTAGAAAGGATGAGAGGAACAAAGATTTCAAAAGTCCGGAAAGCCAGTGAGTGAGGGCACCGATGCTGGTGAAGCGTGAGCCGCGGGGAAGGAGCAGGTACCAGTAACAAACATGGGGGAGTACCACGTGATGTGTATCAGACCTTCTAGCCTTAAAAGCTGCTGTCAGTGTGAAACCATCCCATTTCTAAACATGGGGTGGGGGTCATGGGAGCAAACGCAGCTTGTAGAAGGAACTCTGGGTGTTGACGCAGGAAGTCCGCTGAGGCTGACTTGATTCTGTTTTGTTTTGTGTTTGTGACAGGCACTCATTGTACAGCCCAGGGAAGCCCAGAGCTCATGTACTTCCTTCCTCGGCCTCCCAAGTCCTGGGAGTACAGCCACTAAGCCCAGCTGATTTGAGTCTTCGTTTTGCATTGTTTGTTTTATTGAGACCTGGAACTCACTCTGTAGACCAGGCTAGCCTTGAAATCATGAAGATCCGCCTGCCTCTGCTTCCAGAGTGCTGGCGTTAAGGGTGTGCACCACCAGGCCTGGCCTTCTTATCCAAGTCCTCCCCACCAGGCCTGGCCTTCTTATCCAAGTCCTCCCCACCAGGCCTGGCCTCCTCCTTATCAAGTCCTCCCCACCAGGCCTGGCCTCCTCCTTACCAAGCTCTCCCTAGGGATTCCACTTGTATCACTTTGAAGGAAGCTGAAGTGTATTTCTACGCAGCTACCTGGTGCCATCCCAGTCAGGATCCTCCCCTCAAGGACTCTTGATTATCTTCCAGGCCCTTCTGAAAATATCTCCTCTCTGACTCTGAGGTAGGGAAACTAATTTCTCTTTATTAATCTCTATTTGAGCTTGTTACATAGTGTTGTAATTATTTCCTCAATAGGTGTTTTGTTCTCACCATTATATCCGCTGTAACAAAACTACCTTGATCATCACAGTCAATTTTGCATCCAGCTGAGATAGAATATCAGGAACTGTCACACTAAATAGTGATAAAAAGAATGAGCTAGATGAAACAACAGATTGCAGGATACCAGACATCTGGCAAAAAAGGATAGTTGTCTCCAGTGGAAGGAAAACCTGAGAGGGTCCTGTGATTGCTCAAGTTTACAGTTTTTACAAAGAGTTGCCAAGGGAGAGCAGAGGGAGGGAGAACTCCAGCAGAGCCCACTAGGCTCACAGAGGGGAAGAGAGAGATCTGAGAATCCAAGGGAAACCAAGGCATATAGAGTCTCTAGAACAGTGTACCCTCGGAGAACTTCTAAGGGGTTGCCACGAGTATTCAACTGAATATTGATTGGCTTGTGTGTGTCCAGAAACTACCTGACCCTTTTGAGACGGGGTCTTTCTCTGTGGCCCAGGCTGGCCTGGGACTCTTGCTCCGCCTGAATGCTGGTGTCACATACATACTTGGGTAGTTTCTTCCTTTTTTAAAAACTATTTCTACACTCTCATGTTCTTGAGAGATGGTCTCATGTACCTCAGGCTGACTTTGAATTCTCTTTTGTAGCTAAAAATAACCTTGAACTCCTGATTCTTCTTCCCCTACTTCCCAAACACTATTAGAATAACAGATATGCACCACAAGCGTAGGGCTCAGGTAACTTCTTAACATACATAAGATGTTCCGAAAAGGACACAGAAAAAGGAAAAGAAACTTAGTTCTCACCTGTAATCTCAGCACTTGGAAGGCTGAAGCAGGAGGATTACCATGAGTTTAAGGCTAGCCTGGGCCACACAGTGAGCTCCAACACGAACTACTGAGTGAAACCTCGTGTTATAAAAGCAAAAGAAAGGGATGGAGATGGGGAGGGAGCATAGGATGGGGGAACAGAGGGAAGAAATTACCTGAGACCTGGAAGAATTAGAGCAAAAGGTACCCGTGTTCTGAGGCTATTGAGAGCACTCATTCCCATGATGAAGGCTGGAAATCTCTTAATTCCTCGAATATCGAAAGTGTGCTGTAAATGCCCTTGCTTTGTGAATGGGAGAATAGTTACTCCCATTCAAAACCCACAGAAGAAGAAGAAACTGTTTCCAAGCTTAACCACATCTGTCAATAAAGCTCCAAAAGCTTTGTAGCAATGCAAAAATACACAGCAGCTACAAAGTAATAGGACAACCTCTGATGTCCAAGTGAGGACCATTAGGCAGGCAGAGACCCTTCTTACATGCATGGTGGGGTGATACAGCAGCCAAATCCAGGTAGGAAAATGCAGCACATAGCACCGTCAACAGTGAATCAGTCAAAACGAGCCAAGGACATGATTTTTAGAAAAAGGTATTACAAAAGATATTACTACAACTGTATACTACACGTTCAAAAATAACTGGATTAATGGAATACTAAAAACATCCCCATGGAAATTCTTGTGAAAAATGCCAGCTCATATTGAGATGAAACTAAGTTTAATTGGATCCACATCAGGTCAGACAGCACAACGGACTGGTGAATTTTAAGCGCTACAAATGAAACTATCCACCATGAAACAGAAGAAATATGGTTTGAAAGTAATGAGCAGTGTTAGTGAACTGTGGAGCAATTCCACAGGGCCTTATATACTCGTTATTGTCCTTAAAGGACATGCGATAGAGCCTTATATACTTGTTATTGTCCTTGAAGGACATGTGATAGTGCAGGACAGAAAAAAACATTTGAATATTTAGTAGTCAGGTACAATGACATATTCCTGTAATTCCATCACTTTAAGGGCAGAGGCAGGAGGATTGCCACAGGTGGAAGTCTAGCTTCATCTCTGTGGCAGGCTGTAGGCCTGCCAGAGCTACAGAGAAACACCCTGTCTCAAAAAAGAGGAGGGAGCAGAGGGAAAAAGAAAAAAAAAAGGCAAAAAACAGTGACCCAAAAGTTTCTCAAATGGATAAATGCTATCAATCCACAGAGGAAAGATTAATAGACACCAAGGAATGTGAAGAAAAAATATACCGTATGTCAAGTCAGAGCATAGTCAAATTTCTCAGAACCAGCTAAAGGAAAAAAACTGAACAGCGACCAAAAGGCTGTTCATGGCCATGCATGTACTTCCAGGCAGGTGGGACGTGAGTTTGGAGCCAACCTGGTCTATACAGAGAGACTCAGTATGAAAACAAACAAACATAAAGCCAATCAAACAAAAAGCAGGCCCATCTCTTGGACTCTCCTCACAATCTCGCCACCCTTCACACTCCATTGCTTTCCCACCAATCAGGAGCTGAATCTTTGCTCACCTTAAGCTGCTCCTGCAAGTATATCGTCAAAACAATGGAAAAGTAACTAATACAGTAAGTTGGTACAAAGGAGTTAGGTCACTGCTGTGGTAAATATGGTCTCGTGGTTTTCAGGCCTCTGGAGTAAGGTGGAAGAGTTTGGAGGCCAAATTAAAAATGCCAATGGAAAAAAATTTAAAATGCCAATGAAGGGGTTTTCTGCTTTAAAAACAACTTCTTCAAAAGCAAAAACAAAACACAAAGACATGAACATGTGCTGTGGGGTGGTATTTCTGTACTCTGTGAATATGCATTGCTACCATTGGTTAATAAAGAAGCTGCTATGGCCTTTGGCAAGGCAGAATAAAGCCAGGCAGGGAATCCAAGCAGAGAGACAATGAGAAGAAAGGCAGAGTGAGAGCAGATGCCAGCCTGCCACGCAAGGAGCAAAATGCTAACACACTGGTAATGCCATGGCCAGGTAACAACACATAGATTAATAGAAATGGGTTAATTTCAGATGAAAGAGCTAGCTAGCCAGGAGCCTGAACCATAGACCAAACTGCTTGTAATTAATATAAGCCTCTGTGTGTTTACTTGGGACCAAGCAGCTGCAGGACACAGGAAAACTTCTGGCTACAAACATGGGAAGAGGACTTGGTGGCAGGAGGTGGGGGAAGTTTTGGAGGGTGGGAGGCCCATGAAAGAGAGTAGAGTGATGAGAGTGAGCTGAATATATTACATATATGCATGAAATTATCAAAGAACCAACATTTAAAATACTGCTTGGAAGAGAGCTTCCCAGGCCAAGCCTCTAAGGTGCACAGAAGCAATGGCAGTTGTGGTCGAAGGGACAGAACACATCTTGAGCTAGGAGCAGAACTTGTCACCTTCAAGGTGCTGGATTAGCAAGATGTGCAACATGCAAGAGTCATGGGGTGGTGCAGGCTTCTGCCAGGGTTCCCAAAGCTGCTAAGACCAGGCAATGTATGGTAGGGTCAGATTCCCTACAAGGAGGTTGCAAGAGGCCATTGTATGAAGCTGTGAAGGTGAGGCCTAAGTGGCAATGGAGACCCCAGGATGTTGGAGATGCTGGGACTGGAACATTCTGCAAAGAAGATACATGTGTAGATGTTTGTGAGGGTGTTTCCAGAGATAGTCAACTGACTAGGGAAGACAAACCATGCATGTGGATGGCATCATTCCTTGTGCAGGGCTGGGGAAAAGGGAACAAGGAGAAGCCAGCTGTATTAGAGGAACGTGTCTAGGGTTTCTGTTGCTGTGACCAGACACCTTGTCCACGGCAACTCTTATAAAGAAAACATGTAATTGAGGAGGCTACAGTTTTAGAGGTTTAGTCCATTATCATGGTGGAACATGGTGGCATGCAGGCAGACATGGTGCAGGAGAAGGAGCTGAGAGTTCTACATCTTGATCCACCGGCAACAGGAAGCAAACTCTGTCACTGAGTGTAGCTTGAACATAGGAGACCTCAAAGTCCACCCCCACAGTGGCATGCTTCCTCCATCAAGGCCATATCCACTTCAACAAAGCTACACCTCTAATAGTACCACTTCCTATGGGCTTATGGAGGCCAATAACATTCAAACTACCACAGAACAGAAGTGAGAGAATGAATATATATATATTCTGTCTACCAATAGAAAGTCCAAGAATCCAGGAGTTGTTCAGTCCGTGAGGTTGGATGTCTCGGCTGGTCTTCAGTAGACACTGGAACTGTCTCAGCTGGTCTTCAGTAG
>CABHPR010119510.1:0-13237 GCA_902168415.1 Peromyscus melanophrys
CCCCCCCCCCCACCATAATGTTCCCTGTGCATTCAGAGACATTAGCAGTGAAGGGAGTCTTTTTGTAACATGGGAAGAGGAATTGGGGTTGCAAACTTGTGAGGAAGCAGATAGCAAGCTCATAAAAACATCTAGGCATTGACCAAAAGCAGCTGTGATAGAAGCCACATTTTAGGTTCTTTGCAGACTATCCATCTAGCCCATTTTACTGAGAGGGGATATTAGAAGAAAAAAACTATAATTTTGCTTTGAGCCCCAAGAAATCATATCATGTGAAAAATTAGAGCATTTTGGAAATGATGATGCTTTGTGTGGAGAGAGCCGTACTCATTTGAGAAGCTTGGTGTGTGGGCTCCATGCTGACATAGTTGCAGCTTCCACAGCCCATTTCCCTATTTGGTGCTCCCGGGCCACAGGGTGTAAAGGTGGATTGTGAGGATGATGGGAGGCAGACAAGAATTACAAGCGCCCAAGCTGTTATACAGAGGTGTGAACTGTGGTGTATGCATATGGAGGGGAGGTGTCTGTTGTTCTGATCCTGAACTAATTTTATATTTATGTAAAATCTATGGCAACCAGAGGGACCACTTTGCAAGCCTGTGTCAATAAAATAGAAATTGTCACTAGTTACACATTTCTCAGTGAGTCTAAAGCAGGCCTTGAAGATTCATGTTTTAATGATTGGGGTTATAATTCCTACTTGTTTGACTTCTTTATGATTTGTTGCCTTATCTACAGAGAAGAATGGGATACATTTGTTAAACCAACTCTATTCATTTCAAAACCATGTCTCCTCATATTTCTTTGGTCTATCTGAATCTTCTATTTATTTGCTTAACAAAAGCATCACCAAGTCATGGGAACTCTGGTCCGGATGATCAGATTGACCAAAGTCATAAGCAGGCACTCTACTCAAAGAAGAAAGAAAACTGAAAACCTATTTCAACGCTTAGCTTCTTTAATAATAAATCAAATAAAGGTTCCGAGCTTTGGTTTGAAATTAGGCCATTCTGGCCTCTTTGCTCCTCTCTCATCTCCAGAAAGACAGGGAAAACAGCACCTGTAAGGCATGAATGGAGACAGACACTGTCTCTGTGGGGTTCAGTACTGTACCTGCTGCACTGCTCGTGCTCCACAAATGCCAGACTCTGGCCTCTTGAGAGGAGGGATGAAGACGAAGGGCTGGTGAGGCATTGCCATTCAAGGCTTATAACCGTGACTGTTTTCTGGTCGTACTAGGGACCATTCATTCTTGGTAAGGGTCTAGAAATAACTATCCTTCCAAGGGCCTAGGATGGAGGTTAGGGGTAGAGTGCCTGCCTAGTCTGCTCAAGGCCCACCATTAGCAACAAAGATGAAACACTACCCTTGTCTTGGTTGTTAGGGAACCTCTTCATTCCAGAAAGGGGCCTACAGGACATCATGTACAGTTGGTGCTGTCAGAACTTTCTCTAGATGGTTTTAGCAGTGGTCACAGTGCGGGGTGGGGGTGCCGGGTGGGGTGGGGTGGGTAGGGAACAGCTTTCCTAGAGGAAAGGCCTGTACCTCTTGATGCTAAGAAGGCCAGAGGGACTAGAGAGTTTGTACATTCAGAAACTAAAGAAATGAAGGAGATGTTAATAAAGAGGCAGTTAGCCAGGCCATGTTGGTTCACGCCTTTAATCCCAGCACTCAGGAGGATCTGTGAGATCAAGACCTACTTGGTCTACTAGCTAGTTCCAGGATAGCCATGGCTATGAGGAGGGATCCTGTCTCAAACAAAACAAGACAAAAAGGCGGTTGGCTGTTCAAGTCCACTACAGGGCTGTATTGCTTCTACTGAGAAAGCCCTCATATCCAGCAAACCACAGCGTGACAAAGTAAATTAAATGCGATATCTTTCGATCCTTGCATTGTACTGTCAGTGTCTGGACCTCTTCTGGCATACAGGATGCCCTGCTAACTGTGTTCTAGATGAGATGAGACTCATGGGACTCAGGAGTTAATAGAAGCTGGAGATGATGCTAGAAAGATTGTTGAGCTGGATTCCTTCATCGTGGTTGATGGGACTGATGCTGATATATATCAAAAACTGGTCGCCTAGCTACCCCTGTTTACAGGAGAAAAGATCAGTAAACAGAAGCTGACTGGGATGCTGGCGCATTGTGCTGCTTTGCATGGCTTTCTGCGGTCCCTCTGTCTTTGGGTCTTCTCATTTATTTGTCGTATGCTACACTTAAAACTTTTCTGACAGTCTAACTCATGAATGGGCACCAACAAAATTCTCCACATGACTTTATTAAGCCTGTCTTGTTTTTAACATCTGCAGGAAACTGAACTGAGATTTTGTTTAGGAAAACAGCTTGAATGTTAAATTAATTTGGGGAAATTCTATTTTAATAATATTTGACTTGATTAAAAGAAAATGTGGTGTTTTGTTTTGTCTTTTATAACATCTGCATTTTAAAGTGTGTTATGGGCACACATACATTTATAACAGTGAATCTTTTTAATAACAGTAGGTGGTTCCTTAGTCTTCGACTCCTTTATCTCTGTTAGAACAAACCACAAAACCTGTGATTTTCTTCATTTTGGTCCTGTGTATTTTGCATAGCTATTTCCTCCTAATGATACTTATTTGCAAACAAAAGTTGAGAAGTAAACTCTTTTTGGATATACCAATTCTGTCTCTCTACTCTGAAGATATGTAATTTTTTGAACATCAGGTTCTTGTCTTTTATAAATGCCATAGGATCCTTTTTGGCTAATGTTCAGGGAAATGAAGCGGATCGTCAGATGTTTTTGTTAAGTATGGTAACTGTCTAGGTAAGAATCCACATGGCACCGAACTTACCCATCTATGGGTCATATGTACACAGAGTAGGCTCTTATGCGTACACACAGTAGGACCCTATGACTCTAGGTCTCCTGCTGGCAGGTACAAATACAGCTCTCCATTGTGTTTAGATACTTGGCTGCTTGCTGTGGCTTGCAGGCTGTTTGTGTTGAGTTTAGCCAGAGAATTCACAAGTGCTTTCCTCTTTAATCATCAAGATCATTTCTGTGTAATTTCTTGTTGTAACTCCTTGTAGAGCCCCAGAATATTATTAAGTGGGCTTGGCTTTGGCTATGTGTCACGACTTTAGCTGTTCTAAATGTAACTCAGACTGGCCGAGAACTTACTTTCCAGGAAAGTCTTGAGATTTTCTTTTGATTCTTCTCTCATATACAATACATCCTGATTGCAGTCTCCCATCCCTCCACTTCTCCTGCCCCCATCCCTCCTCCCCCAGATCCACTTCTCCACCATTTCCCTTCAGAAGAGAGCAGGCTTCCCAGTGATACCAACCAAACACAGCATAACAGATGCAGTAAGATAAGGCACAAACCCTCATATCAAGGCTAGATGAGGCAACCCAGCAGGAGGAAAAGGGTCCCAAGAGCAGGCAAAAGAATCAGAGACACCCCCCTCCACTTTTAGGAGCCCCACAAAACACCAAACTAATAACTGTAACATATGTGCAGAAAAGCTAGCGCAGACCCATGCAGGCTCCATGATTGCTGCTTCGGTCTCTGTGAGCCCCTGTGAGCCCTGTTTAGTTGGTTCTGTGGGTTATGTTCTCTTGGTGTCTTTGACCCCTCTGGCTTCTACAGTCCTTCCTCCCCCTCTTCTGTGGGGTTCCCTGAGCTCTGCCTAATATTTGGCTGTGGGTCTCTGCACTTGCTCCTATCAGCTGCTGGAGGAAGCCTCACTGATGTCAATTGGGCTAGACACTGATCTATGAGTATAGCAGAATATCATGAGCAATCATTTCATTAACTTCTTTTGGTTAGTCATGTTTGGTTCTACCCTAGGTCTCTGGGCCATCCTGCTTCCGATTACTGGCCATCCAGGCAGTGTTGGGCATGGGCTCCCTCTCGTGGCTTGGGCCTCAAGTTAGAGCAGTTGCTGGTTGGCTGCTCTCCCAAGCACTGAGCTACCACATCTTGCAGGCAGGACAGGTGTGGGTTGAAGGTTTTGTGGCTGGGTTGGTGTCCCATCTCACTGCTGGATGCCTTGCCTGGTTACAGAAGATGCTTAGTTCAGGGTTCATAGCCTCCATTACTAGGAGTCCTCCCTAGGGTCACCTTCATAGGTTCCAGGAAGTTTCCACTGCACTAGGTTTCCATATCAACCCTAAGTGCTCCCATTCCAGCAGTCTTTCCGTGTCTTCTCTCCCTCTGTCCCTTTGTCCTTGACTCCTTTTCCCATCCCTGCTTGCCCCAGTCCACCTACAAAATCTATTCTGTTTCCCCTTCCCAGGGAGATCCATTCATCGATCCCCCCACCCCTCAGAGCCCTCCTTAGGACTCAGCCGCTCTGGCTCTGTGGGTTGTATCTCTACACTCTACACCCTTTCTCCTTAGTTACTCTAAATACCCATTGTCCTTGCATACTCTGGGAATGACAGTCCTTTTCTCACTTTCCCATCTCTGCCACAGCAGTCACCTCGCTTTCACCTCAGGTCACCTACCAGGCTCAACTGTATCTGATGTCTGCAGATCTTGTTCACTGGTTCACCACCTCCTTTCTAGAAGCCCCGTTCTCCACCGTTTCCCCCGGATTTCTGGGACACTACAGTATAGTCAGTGTTTCCGTTCACTGCTCTTGTTGTAACTTTCCTTCCAGCCTTGTACAGACTCCTAGGTTGAGTTACAGTGGGGTGTGCCCTCATCTGAGTCTTAGTTCTCCTCTCACATTGGGTGTTCATGACTCCCTTTATTATTCTCTGTCCTGTGGAATAGCTCAACGTTAGCTCAACTCCTTTGACCTCACCTCCCTTTCTACATTCTAACCCTGTTGGTCTTTATTGCACCCGCTGCCTCTCACCCTTCCCCTTCTCATTACAGACACAATTATCTTAATTGTACCTTTTATCTCTCACCCAATCTGCTAAAACCCTAATTGTTACCCTGAGTTTGGTTCCCTCTTTCCCAAATTAGCACCAAACACACCCCTTTGTTATCTAAGCCTCTTCCCAAGTCTTGGATGCTCCCCTGCAGCTCCTAAACAGTCTATGTTTACATGCCCTTTCCTTACTCAAACTTAACCTCCATATCCACTGTACGCGTCCCTCTTCAGCCTGATGATCAGGGTCCAGTCCTTCTCCCCAGCCTGGTCTTTCCATGATTTGGCTCAGTGGTTTTATTTTTGGCTATTCTCTTTCATACCCACCTGTTCTATATAGAGTAGTGGTTCTCAATCTGTGATTAGTAAGCCATTTGGGGGGTCGCATATCAGATATTTACATTATGGTTTATAACAGTAGCAAAATTACAGTTATGAAGTAGCAAAGACATAATTTAATGGTTGGGGGTCACCACGGTGTTACAGGGTTGCAGCATTAGGAAGGTTGAAATGCTGGTCTAGAGCCAAGCACTCTGGGCAGGGCCTTCCTGCTGCCATGATAAGAGGGTTAATATGAGCCCAGCCTGGCAGTGCCAGCCTTTCATCCCAGCAGAGGCAGGCAGAGCTCTGTGAGTTCAAGGCCAGTGTGATCTACATAGTGAGTTCTAGGTCATCCAGGACTACATAGCGAGACTCTGTCTCAAAGCAGCAACAACAAGAACAAATACAAATATGTTCTCAGACCCATGCGAATAACTCTACCTTAGCATCTAAGCCTCATCTCACATTCTAGCTCTGTGACACCCTGTAAGTTAAACTACCTGCCTCCGCCTTAGTGCGTTCATTAAAATGAAAAAAAAAAAGTGACTATTATGAAGAGCAACTCCACCCCCAAGTTAGCGTAACGCCTGGTATGCAGTAAGTAACTGGCACTGTAAGTCTTGTCACACTTCCCTTCCTGCCTGACGTTTTATTTGATTGATGGGTTACAATGGTCCGTTACCCAGAGAATCCTTTCTCACTGCTTTGATGTCTTTTCTTCTCGCACTATGTTGTGTGCAGCCTATGGTTCTTGGACCACATGCAAACCAACAGAAAAATCCTAAGTCATATAAAACATGCTTTTGTGTGTGCACGCGCCTGTGATTCAGGAGGTAACTCAACTGTGATGTTCTCAAGCACTTCCTTTGTGGGTAACAGTCATGTTTAATGACACCGAGGATTAGACATCTGAATCCTAAGCGCTCCTCTGTTGCCAGCAGATATTTGATCTTCTCAAGTCCCAGAAGACTGAAGATAGGACACACCCTGTCCTCCTTTGAGTGGTCTTGTCTCTGGACCTCACCTCTGTCATGTGTGCTAATTATTTTTTCTCACGTGCTGTCTCTTCTGCTTGCTGCTCTGTAGCCCTGGGTAAACTGCTGGACTAATATGCAGGGATTGCCAAAATGTGAGTGCTAGCTACATACAGTCTGGTTGGCTCAGACGATGGAAGTGCGTTTTCTCACCTATCTGGGGGCTAGAAGTCCTGAGACCAAGGTGCTGATCTTTGGTGTTGGTCCCTCTAAGGCCACCCTCTTTGGCTACAGTTGGCTGTCTTCTCTCTGCGACTATTTTATTTTGTGAGCATAGGTCTCACTGTATAACCAAGCCTGTCCTGGACTCTGTTGTACAGCCCAAGGTCACCTCAAACTCATGGTGGTTTTCCTGCCTTTAGTTTTCCAAGTGTTGGACCAGCTTGTCCTGTGTCCTCACATGGCCATTTCTCTGTACTCTTATATGTCTGTGCTTAATTTCCTCTTTTATAAAAATATTAGTTTAGATTGGACTGAGGCCTTCCTTAAAGACTCCGTTTTAGTGGGACATGGTGGTGTAACTCGTGAAATCTCAGCACTCAAGTTGCAGAGGCAAGAAGATCACATAAGTTTGGAGCTAACATCGTTTATAGATCAAGTTCCAGGCCAGTCACGGCTACATAGCAAGACCCTGTCTTACTTCCCACTTAAAAAAAACCAACAACAAACCAACAAACATATAACTCATTTTAACTTAATTCTCCTTTTTTGGAAGCTCCATCTCCAGATACACGCACTTTCTGAAGCATAGGTGCTTAGGTATCTCAGCTTGGTCGTAGTCAACTGTGACTTGTGGTAAAATTACTTAACTTATAACAACTGCTCTGACCTTTCTGTGTTTACCCTGTTGTAAAGACACACAGTACATGTCAAGCAGCGCCCAAGTGGCCCCTGTGGGATATTAGTTGGATGTCCATTATTATTTCTGCTCTTACTTTATGTTCTCTAAGAACAGGGATGCTTTGTTGCTCTTGTAAAATTCCTGGGGTGAACTTTGCTTTATTTTATGTTTTGGCAAAAAGTGGGTAAGTTAAGAGAAGGTCTTTCATAGCCCAGGTTGATCTCAAACTTTCTGCATAGCCAAGGAACTCCTGGTGTTCTTGTCTGCGTCTGTCTCCCAAGTGCTGGGATTACAGGTACTGTGCCAGCACGCCATGCTCTTAGCACAACTGTGAATGTGAGTGTTGATAAAACATTTAGAGAATAAATACGTGGATAAATATTTGTGAGCGGAAGCAAGTGAATCAGTTGCTTTTCTGCTGCAGTGATGAAACATCATGACCAAAAGCACTCATGAAAGAGTTTGTTTGGGCTTATGGGATATGTATGTTCAGAGGGATACATATCCATCACAGCAGGGAAGTGTGGAAGCTATTGATAAATGTAACTGCAGAAATAGGAAGCTGAGAAACGTGGATCTTTAAGAGCGGGCATGAAATGGAGAGCAAACAGGAAGTGGGCTAAGGTGTTAAACTCTCAAAGCCCACCCCCGTTGATGTAATTCCTCCATGGAGTTTGCACCTCCCTGCGATATCTCCAGACAGCGCCACCACCTGGGGACCATGGTTTCAGATACTAGCATTGAAGGGGGACATTTCTCATTCAAACCTCCACAGCAAACCTCTGTTTTCTATCTCAGTTGGAGTCAGTGACAGAAGCTAGAGCAGGAAACACAGGAAGAAGTCAGTGCCCTCACTGTAGGTACAATATGCCACTGTGACTTCAGTAATGCCAGCCTTCTTTGAAACCCACCAGAGACTCCCGAAAGTCCTAAGAAAATGATTTGTGACAAATCACGTGTACACAAAGGCCAGTATCTTCGCACAGCCAGAGCTCTCAAGTGATGAGGGACACAAAGCTTTGTGTACAATCGGTGTTCCTGTTCATTGTTGGCCCATTTGAGGTATCTTTGATCTCTACAGAGGAGGGAGATGGCCAAGGTAGTATGAATGGACAATAGAGCAGGAGTTGGAAGAGCAGCAGGCGGTGAGTGTGCTGTGCAGTGATCAAGCCCTGGAGATGCCCAGACATTGTGTGTGCGACGACTCATGATAAGCATCTTCGCTCGGTGCCTTCAAGTCTCGTTTCCTTTCAGCCAGACTCCGAAGGACCTGTTTCATCTTCGATACCTTTCCAGTGTGCCACGTTGGGACTGTAGGGTTTTTATTTCTTGGTCTGCCAGAGCCTAGGTATCCATCATTCCTTTTTCCTGGTACCACTGCAATTTATTTCTGATACATCTAGTCCCAGCAGCCGTATGAAGAGGATTTTTTCTCCTGTGTCTCTATTCTTATCTTGCAGTCTAGCTCTGCTGGTCTTAAGAATTCATCTGTCTATTGTCTTGGAGTTAGGGAGTTGAGAATAAGTTCCTACTTTATTGGATACGTTGTTAACTTTTACAGGTGTTTGTAAAGAAATAAAATAATGAGACAATTCTCTGCCTAAAAATTATACCTTTGATAATGGCAATGCTTGGCTGTGAGATCAAAGGGAAACATAAAAGCTATTCTCTGAAATAATATGGGAGATGGGAATTAGAAATCATAGCTTTCATGGAAGCTGAGAAAACCCTCAGAATTGACAGGCATCCTACAGATTGTATAATGAAGAGAGTTTTCAAGCTTCCATGTGCATTATTACATAGGAAGAACTTTAACAAGCAGAGATACAGAAATTCGTAATTAGTTATCTGGTGTGGAGTCCAGAAGTCACTACCCCTTAGAGTTGAATGGGATCTGGCCCGGGCACAGAACCGGCCGGCACCTTATGAGAAAGGGAATAGACCCTGTACATGTAGAACCGCTGCTCTGCCTTGAGCCCCGGGCGGGTATATAGTCATCATTTCTTTGCTTTTTATATAAATGAGGCACTTTGCCAGATAAGTGACCCGAGACTTTACATGGGGCACTCAGCTGCCTCCTGACCTGCTGTGAGAGGGCTGGCCTGAGGATGTGTTGGGTTACCTGATTGGGGCTTTGAGAAGTCAGCCATTAGGGTTGCAGGCAATAGTGCCTCTTTGAAGCTTAGCCTCCTGCCCCTTGCATGCTCAATGAAAGTTTTCTCTACTCTGAAAAAGACAAAAATCAGAAAGTGAAACCAGCCCGTAGGCTAGTTGCATCCCAGTGAATCTTCTCAACAGTTTTGTCTCATAGACCTTTTTATTGTTTGTTTGTAGTGCTGGCAATCAAACCCAGGGCCTTGAGCATTCTCTCTCTGAGCTCGAACCTATCCTCTTTTATAGTTCACTTTTGTTTTTGAGAATGATCTTCCCTTTAATCTGAAGAGCTCTCTGGTCCGGAAGCACTGAGAGAATCTTCCCTGTGTACTTAGTGTCGTCCCGAAGTTCATTTCACTCTCTTTCTGCTCACCTTCATCTGCTGACTGCGTGTTGTGTAGGAAGCACCTGAAACTCCAGTGCATGCTGTAGGTTGGGAGAGCAGGGGCTTTACTCCAGGTTGCTGCAGGAAGCTGCGGTGCATGAGGAAGCAGCTCTTGTGAGCAGAGGACAAGGTATCATTGTACAGACCAGGAGGACACAGCAGCCCCAGGACACGCTATCTCAGGCTCTATATCCTACGTTTTGAGCCTTTCCTGGGACCTCCCAAGTTGTTTGGAAAACCTCTTTAGGAAAGGAAATGGACAAAACATGGTAGGAGCGGACAGGGAGAGGTAGCCTGTGTCTGAGAAAAGGTGAACACCACTGCTTTGTAAATGCAGAAACAGGGAAAGTCTGCTTTTTAAGAACAAATGTGTCTTGATAAAGATATTTGCCTTAGTTAGAGTTTCTGTTTTTGTGAAGAGATACCATGACCACGGCAACTCTTATAAAGGAAAACATTTAATTGGGGCTGGCCTACAGTTCCAGAGGTTTAGTTCATTGTCATCACTGTGGGACATGGTGGCATGCAGGCAGACATGGTGATGGAGAAGGAGCTGAGAGTAGTTCATCATGATCCACAGACAGTAGACTGTGTTAGTGTGTCACACTGGGTGTAGCTTGAACATATAAGACCTCAAAGCCCACCCCCACAGTGACACACTCCCTCCAACAGGGCCCCATGTGCTCTAACAAAGCCACACCTCCTAATAGTGCCACTTCCTATGGGCCAAGCATTCAAACACATGAGTCTACGGGGGCCATACCTATTCAAACCACCACAATATTAAATTGTTGAAAAGAGGAAAACAGTAAATGAACAATGTCCTCCACTTTTTAAATTAACATTGTTGTTCTGGTAACACATGATCTACACAGAGATTTAAAATATACCAAGAAAAAGACTAAACACTGTAATTTTATCACTGCTGCAGTATCCCTCTGTGTGGGTCTTCGGTGTGTGCTGTAACACTGTCCAGTTGTACGAACATTGAACATTTAGCACAGTGGTCGGTACCTTGTATTCAATGAATGGGCATATTCATTTAGTCCTTCCTCACCGTTGGATATTTATGTTATTTCTCAGTCTCTTTTCTAGCTATTATAAGCAGTACTTCCGAGACCACCATTATAGTTTAATGCATTCCATTTAGTACAGGCAGGCGATTTGAAAGGATGCATGCATTGAGTCCTGAGAGTAGAAAACCTTCCAGGAGGTACTTTTGTTTGATGTTGACCCCAATTTATCTGCTCCTGTGATGGCATCTTATAAGCTGTGTTACCCTCATATCTGTGGCCGGGTGTTAGTGACATCATTCCATAATAAATATTCAGAATTGTGCTGCCTCTCGATTAATTCAGTTGGATGATATCGCTGTCTTTGTGATTAAGCAATAACAAGTTGAAGAATATTAAGAAGAAAATCATAGTTGCTTATAATGAATGTGGACTTAGCTTCAAAATGAGGTTTCTTTCCCGTATTGCACACTTCAGATATTTCACTGGTGACCTCAGGAGTGTGGTGGTATCCAGCCCATACTGAAACAAATGAGCACACAATGGACAAAGCTTAGGCTGTAATCAACGTAATTCATGTTTTCATGACATTGACATATCATTTAGTTCATGTAAATAGAGTGATTCTACACACAGGCAATGCATAAATAAAATGTAAGAGTCATTCTGTAAAGTGGTATTTGAAGATGCTGCTGTTATTTTATTATTTTGTTGCTGCCTTTGTATCTTTGGCTTGGGTATTGTGGTAGTAGTTATCTATACTTCCTGCAAGCAGTTTTGTTTCCTGGTGCTGGGGATCAGACCTGGAGTCTAGTGCATGCTACGGCCTTGTTCATGCCCCTGAAGATTCCTTGTCATTTCAGTGTGCGTGGGGCCAACGGTAGCCTTCCTCTGGTCTTGGTCTTCTTTTGTCGTCCACACTGAGGAGGTGGGAACTCTGTACTTGAAGCCTTCTACACCACAACTAGATTTTGACTCACACTTATAATCCCTAGCTGCATTTTTTAATTTCTTTTTAAAAATTTAATTGCATTTATCTCTCTGTGTGTATGCACACATAAGTGGAGGTCACAGAACCACTTAGCAGGAGACAGTTCTCTTTCCACTATGTGGGTCTCAGGGATTGAACTCGGGTCCTCAGGCTTGGTGGCAAGCACCTTTACCCACTTAGCCATCTTCCTGCTCCAACACCTGTTTTAATTGATGGCTAGGAACTGAGCCGATTATCCTGTGAGGACAGACTATCCTACACTTTGTTCAAAGATGTTATCCTTCTCTTCTGCCCCATTAGCATGTCTCAGCTTTGACCCTACATTTCCCTTTTTTTTTTCCTCTCTCTCTCTAGGCAGGAGGCTCCCAGGTAATTTTCACAAACCCTTTAGAAATCGTCAAGATACGCCTGCAAGTGGCTGGAGAGATCACCACTGGCCCCAGAGTCAGTGCTTTGTCTGTGGTGCGAGACCTGGGCTTCTTTGGCATCTACAAGGTAACTTTTCTTTTCCTTGTTTGTTTAATTAATGTTATTTCAAGGGCAAAACTGTACTTCTGAAGGCAGCTCATTTCTCCACCTTGACAAGACATTCTGCTGGAACCCATGGGGCGGTATCGTGCCAGTTAGGAGGTGTCCCTTCCTGACATCTGCCAGCAAACTGTCCTTAGAGAGGCAAAGATGCCGAATGACTGTGATGGGAGTGGCACCTGATAGAGAGGTTCAGAGCAACTCTCTCCAGCAGTACTGGTCTCAGCCACGGGCTGTGCTGCAGCTCTTTTTGGACTTGCATTGATATAAGACCTGGATGTTCTTTCTCTCTCTCTCTCTCTCTCTCTCTCTCTCTCTCTCTCTCTCTCTCTCTCTCTCTCTCTCTCGTGTGCGTGTGTGTGTGTGTGTGTGTGTGTGTGTGTGTGTGTGTGTGTGTGTGTTGGGGGGTTTCTTATGTTTGGATGTGTGAACAGACGCATGTGATGGCCAGAGGTCAGCATTGGGTGTCTTCTGTTGCTTTCCACTTTTGGGGGACCGCTGTTTTTCACTGAACCGAAGCTCACTGGTTGACTAGACTAGCTTGCAGTCAGCCCCAGTGACTCCTGTTTCCACCTCCCCAGCTCTGGGGTTGCAGGCACATGGCCACACTTGGCTTTTCATATGTGCCCTGGGGACCCATGCTGAAGTCCTTAACCTTGCATGACAAGCACTTTACAAACTGAGCTGTCTCCCCAGCCCCAGAACCAAATTCTTAGATCAAGAATTTACTTTTTGATCCTCCATATATTCTGGTACTAGGTGAGTGTTCTATATTGGTACCCACCTCATCTTAGTTATTATAAATCTCACCCACTTTATATTTATAAACTAGCTTTCCAGGACGACAGTGTCAATTTTTAGTGGTGGTTTGAAAAGTTCTCCCTACTCTTCTACCATAAGGTTGTATTGGAATAGGCAAGTGTGATGACATACATCCCTAGTTCCAGAGCTCGGGAGGCAGAGGCAAGTGGATCTCTGTGAGTTCAAAGCCAGCCTGATCTACATAGAGTTTCAGGCCAACCAGAAGTACACAGTGACACCCTGTCTCTCTCTGTCACACACACACACACACACACACACACACACACACACACACACACACA
>CABHPR010119511.1:0-12463 GCA_902168415.1 Peromyscus melanophrys
GAAGGCACTGGATTTGATCAGTGCACACTGTGTGCTGGTGTGGAAAGATTACGCCAAACTCAGCAGGCATGTGTGGTTAATGTAGGACAATCAAAGAACCTGAAGATTGCTTCGCAGACACCCCAGAGCCAGCTCGTACCATGGCCTACTCTCTCCTTTTCTCTTTCCCACCTTCATTAAGTAGATTGACATTCCCAGTTCTGACTTCCCATTTTCTTGGGGCCTCTGCTTTAATCCTGACCCCAACTCTCTGAGCCCTATTCTCCTTCACTAGCCTGGGACCTCACACCACGCCCCTTGACTAACACAGAGGGTAGAGAAGCAGTGCAGAGAACCCTGTCCCCAGGATCCTGTCTCACCTCCACCCTGTGCTCTGGGGCTTTTCCCTCCTGAAATCACAGAGGGTGGCTGACTGATGCACCTGCAGGTTCTAGACCTTTCTGCCAGCCTATTAGAATCCTAATGTCTCATCTCCTTTATTTAACACCAGCCTCTTCATGGCTGATGGTTGAAAGGGGAAAAATATCGGGAAAAGCAAAGGAAAATCAATTTGTGTGGGGAGATGGCATGCACCCTACGGGCCACTGATCTTTGCAGTGAAGAGTGAGAAATCTTCAGAGCCAGCCTAAAGCTTTGTGCTTCTCTGTGCCAGGATGAACCATTGGCATTTTCCCTGCCAGGATTCCACATATGCACCACACATACATTCTCTCTCACATCTGGGCTTCTGCTCACCCAGGCACAACTGCCTCCTGGAGATCAGTGGAGTCAGGACAGGGTAGAGGTATACATCCCATTCTATGCCCTGCTTAGCAACCAAGATACAGGAAACCCAGTCTTCAAGGAGCTCAGCTGTCATCTCCCCCATCTACCCACCACACTCAATACATGTGTCTCCTGGCCACACTCAAGCAGGCCATGCCTAGGAGCCTGCTTGGTTCCTGCCCATACACACATAGGTGACATTGTGTGCTCCTCCTGATGGCTGTGAGGCATCAGGCCCTGGACCTGGAGCTGCTAAGTGAGGTCCAACGTAAGCTGACCTCAACATGTTACAAGTGCCGGAGAGCGGAGTGAGGCCCCCTTTCTCTAGAGGCAATTGAGTGGGAGGAGGAGGAGTGGGCTGGAGTGATGTGCAGGGATCTGAACTGTATGTTTTCATTTCTTATGGACGTTTATACAGTAGGTTGAATGGTGCTCCCCACCCTATTAGTCCACACCCTAAGCCCAGACCAGCAACACAGCCTTTTGGAAAAAATTCTTGCAGATGCAATTTAGTGGAGAATTTTGAGAGGAGACTGACCTGCACTGTCTGCAGGACCCTAAGCTAGTGTCATGGGTCCTTAAGCAAGTAAAGGAGTACCAGTAAAGATGGAGTGAAGTTAGGAGGGGCATCAAGGAGTCCTCGGAGTTAGAAGAGGCAGGTGGTCCCTCTTGGTGCCTCCTGCTGGAAAAGGCACAACCAGGCTTGACTTCCAGCTCCAGGCCAGAGAAGAAGACACATTTGCTTTATTTTAAGCTACCCAGTTTTTGTATCACTTGCTATTGGCAACTTCACGGAGACACCAGCAGGCAGACATGGACACAGATTGGCTGTCAAGATCCTCAGCATCTGGATCTTCTATGCTTGCACCTTTCCCAGCACCCCGGCTGCAAGAAGCTGACATTTCATCCTCCAACCACCGTGGTGTTTATCTCCATGTCTCCCAAGGTGTACCATTGGGGTATATTGTTTATCAGTTTGGGAACTTGTCTGTGGATTCCACAGAAGAGAAGAGACTGAACAGTTTTAATTTTTGCCATGTCCCTCCACAAGCCCACCCTCCAGTACCATAATGATCTCGTTTCTGAGAGATGATACTGTAAGGACACCTTAGTGCTGAGAAGTGACTCAGTAAGGCATTTCAGTCCCTTCTATATCACTGTGTTTTCCCCTGGAGTTAATAATGATCTCAGTTTTTCATTTGATTCATTTGCTGTACACTTAATGCTGATTCCATTTTAAATGGTAAGGCACCCCAAGTAATACAAAAATATCAAGACACTGTAAGACAACAGTGCCCAGTAACACTGTCTCTGAGAAAAGTGCTCATCTGGCTGACCAGTCTTGAGGCTGGTGCCAGCTGTCCTTTTGGGACATCCCTCAGGCCCATCTCAAGACCCCTGAATTGACTGTCCCTCACTTTTGTTTCTCTTTATTACCCTAGCGGTGGGTTCTCTTGAGGACTTGAGTGGGAAGCTCTGCAGATTCGTTCTGCCACTGCCCCTTGGTGCTAGGTTGGCTGTCCTGGAGTCCAACGCACCTCACTTCCCTGTGAACGATTAGTCACTAGCTCTCATCTGCCACAGCCACTGTTGCTGCTGGGAACAATGGTGTTTTGATTCTTGAGTCTTTGTGCAAAGTGTGTTTGTTCTCCTCTCTGGTTGCGCCCTCTCCGGATGTGGGTCAGATTTCCTCTTTGTTCCCTGTGTTTCAAGACTTTGTAATTATGTGCCTTGCTGTGTCTCTGTCCTGTGTTTGCTACGTTTGTTCTCCTGCTGAATCGGGAACTTCGTGCCTGGATGAATCAGCTTTGGTGGCTCTGCCAAGTATGGCAGATAGTGTGGCTTCAACACAGGTGTGCGCCTGTCCTTTCAATGGTAGCTGGAGCTGTGTTTCAAGGTCCTTCCCCAGGCCTTTCTCCTTGGCTTGTGGACCCCATCATCTTGTGTCCTTATGTGTTGGCCCTCTGTGTGTGCCTGTGTTCTGATCCGTTCCTATTGGACCATTGTCAGATTGGATCAGGGCTACCCTATTGACCCCACTTGTACCTCGTCTCCCCTTTAATGGCCCTGTCTCCAAATACAATGTCACTCAGGCTCTGGGAAGAACTTCAGCATGAGGCCTTGGGGGTGCCGTTGAGTCCATGTCAAAGGCCTGCCTCCTGGGTCACCGCAGTGATTTCATAGCTTCTGCCCTGCCTTCCTTGTTTGATTCCTAGAGTGTCTGTCACTGAGATGTGAACCCTGATCTCTGCCATCAGCTCCCACCTCTAAGATCTTCTTCTAATGACTCAGGCATTTCCTACCCTCTGTCTGAATCATACTTGCACTGGGAGTTCCCCGAGCAGTCAGGAGGTCTCACCAGCATTGCTGACTCTTGGGGTTATTATATTGGTCTCCAAGTTCTATATCTACAGCGTATGTGTTAGAGGCTTGAATGGGGACTGATTCGGGGAAGACGCTCCAAGAGTGAGTAAGGACTCAAAGCATTGTGAGGCTGTGGCCTTGTGGAGGCCTCAGCCACGTGCTTGGGATCTCTGAGATCAATGTCAGGTTTTGCTTCCTGGATAACACCCTCCCCCCATGCCTGCCTCCTCCTCCTCCTCTTCTTCTGTAGAACTTCTCAAGTTCCGGCTGCAGATAGGTATCTACCTGTCCTCTGAGTGTGGCTTGTATGCTGTCTCTCTGGACCTCTAAGCAACAAGGTTGTGCTCTTTGGTTGGGATACAGCAGGGCATCTCCCAGGTTCTCAGAATTTAAAAAAGGGACTTTGGAAAGTGGCTACTCTGGGACTCTCCTTCCCATTAGCACCCCATAACATCTCTTGCAGACACAGAGCCTTGGGGTTGGCTGTGTTCGGGGCCTCAGAGATATGCTGGCCAGGGGCCCTGCTTCCCGGTTCTCCTAAGACAATTGCTGTTTAATCATCTGTTAAATACCTTCAGAATTTTGGTGTTTTTTTTGCACACGTTTCCTAAAACCTAAAACTGTTCTGAAAAATGAAGTCTATTAAAATATGTATAATTATTCTAACAATGGCATCCGGAAATAGAGTATTTACTCAATGCTTTTCCAAATGTTTCATGTCTATTTTTTCCGCACCCCAGTAGGCAGCCATTTCATCCTCTTGTGACCAACGGGAGAGCAGGGGGAGGGGGTGGAGGTCCTGAAAAAGGCCAAGCCTGGCACCCTGGAAGGTCGCTGGGGTGCCCCAGTGTCTGTGGCTGACCATGTCTCACCTTGTCAAGAAGTTATCCAGCTTTGCCTACCCCAGAAAACTCCCGCAAGGCTTGGCTCTTGATGTTTTTATGCCGAACGAATTGGTATGGCTCCAGCCAGAAGCTTCACACCTTTAATTTCTCCAGGGAGGGAGAAAAATGACTTCCCCATCAGCACGACTTACGGCGGATCACAGCTTATTCTCCGAATTGTAGGTGAAGGGCCCAGGGGATGAGGCAGCCTGAGCTTTGGTGACTGGCAAAGAGGCCCAGAGTTAGCCTGCCAGGGCAGAGCCCTCCCTCAGGCTCCACCTGACTGGGCTTCCAAAGCTCCTGCAGGGGTCAAGGGCACCTCTCCTCTTCAGGTAGCCTGGTGGCTGCTGATTTCTCACTGTGACCAGGTAACCCAGCTTCTACCAGCTCTGCCTGGAAGAAGATATGAACAAGCCTTTGGCTCTTGTCCCCCAGCAGGAGCTCCTCCACACATGAGACAAGAGTCTCCTGTGGGCTCCTCCATTGTCCTGGGGGGCGTCTCTGAACCTGAAGTTCACCCCGGGTCCCGCCCCAGAGCCCTCTGCGTGAGTGTTCTATCTTCTCCATCACCGTCTGTGTACCAAACTCTCTTCTGATTGATGGAGAAATTCAAACAGAAGACAGTATGCCATCGACCAGCTTCCCACTGAGGCCTGTGCACTGCCTACAGCGGGTACATGTGTCAGCTTCTTCTATCGTGTGAGGAATTCCTACGGGGGCATAGAAGCTCTCTGTGTGGCAGGCCGTGTCATGCCCACTGCTCAGGGGTCCCAGACGTAGTTAAAGTACTGGCTGATGTCTACTTGAGGCCTGGCTAGAGAAGTCCTGCTTCAAGCTCACCTCGTGGCCTGGATTTGGGTCCATGTGAGCTGTGTTCCAGAGGCCTGGGGTTCATATTAAGTTTTTGGCTAAAGGCTGCCTATGGCTCCCTGTTGCCTGGGTCTCTTCGACGCAACCACTCAGTTTAATCAAAGTCAAAGTCGAAATCTGCTGGCAAGACCAATTTGCAACGTTATATAACATAATTGTTTTGGGTACATTTTGCTGTGATTCCCTGGTACCTACCATTATCCTAGAGACAGTGACAGAATACACAGGCCGCCACAGGGAGGTGGCACACGGAGGCAGGCTGTCTAGAGGAAGCATATCGAGACAGAAAGCCCCTGGGGAGGACTACTGAGTTCATACTGTGACAGCCTGGGGTAGGCAGAACCTTGGAGAGGCCTGGCTAGATCCCTGGGACCCATGGCAGATGCCCAGGGTAAGCTCCAGTCAGTTTTGGAGAAGGCAGGAGCTTAGATATGAGCTAGGGTGGCTATACTAGGCATAGGTGTCTTAGAGCTCAGGAGGATGATACTAGGAGGTGCTGCTGAAGGCATCACCATGGTTGCAGGGCAGACATACCGGTGCAGGGGCCAGCAGGGTAGGTTAGGGACCAAGCCCAGGAAGTGGGCGGAGACTGAGGGGATGGCTTTAACTCACTAGGTGAAATGATTAAAAGGGTCTAAGAGTGTTCAGGGTCTATCCAGATCCCGGTGAGAGCTGAGGGGTGAGGACCCATTTGCCATGGTGGTGCTGGAGAATGGAGGAAAGATCTGTCTGTCTGAAGTCATGGAGGATAGCCATGTTGAGGACTAGGGTGAGGGAGAGCTGGCAAAGGTCCAGGGTAACTTCGTTTCCTTTGACCTAATCCAGTTGGAGAGACTCCTTGCGCCTCCATGCACCTAGCCTGCCAGACTAGGATCTGTACATGGGGCTTCGATGCCAGAACCTTCCAGGAACAAATTCTGCCTTTTTTCCACATGATTCTCTCTCATCCTTAGGGACAGGCAATATGATTGTTCCTAAAGGTGACCAGTGGAGAACCATGGAAAACGTCTTCACGATACCAAAGAGAGCCCCTCATGGGGAACAGAAAGAGGCATTCCAGCAGAGGTGCTGGGATCCCAGCTCTGGCCAGCAGCAGGCGCTGTGGAAGCCACTGCTCCCTGGGGAAGAAAAGGAGGCACTGGACAATGGCCGATGATACAACAGTGGAAGCAGCCACACAGGAGGGGTGCCCCAGGCCATCTCAGGGCCAGCAGGTGCTGGTGCAGGAAGCTGGGCAAGGAAGGTTCATTTTTCTGCCAAGCAAATGATGATCCTCTTGTCGTGCCTGTCCCCAGCTCCTTGGCAACTGTGACGGCCGGCTTCACTCCCGAGTTTTATCTCTTCCCCGGGCCGCCTCCCTCTGCTCTGTGTTAACTGCTGCATTTAAGCTCCAGTAAATGATTGCGACGTGGACATGACAACTTGGCCTTCAGTGGCATTTATTTTTCTTTCCTGGCCAAACGCTGACATATAAAACTCAATTTCACTTTGAAGAGAGTCGAGCGAGTGCGTGTTTGTTTAGAACCCTATCAAGACGAAGGGTCACAGCTCCCAGTGGCCCCCACTCCGGCTCCGCCGAGAAGGTTCAATACAAGAAGCACCCTCAAGGAGACTGAACCGTGTGGGAAGGGTGGTCTCTGCCTTCCACAGACTCAGCTCTGGCTGCCTGCATGCACTGGGGTAGTGACAGTCCTAGTGTGTCACTCACACCTTCCCTGTCCTTACAGGTTGTCCTTTGAGAAGTAGGGCTTCTTCTAGGTGGGGTCACATTCACATGGTAGACCCTGGAGACCACAAGGCAGAGGCTGGCACTGCAGGTCTTAACAACGGATGTAACTTTGCTACTCTAAAACCGGGTCTCTGGCCAACTCGTGTCCTCTAGCTGGACCTTGGGTGTCCAGTCTATCATGAGATGCAGGCAGCAGGGGTAGGGGTGGAAGGCAGGAGGAAGGGGGTGGTCTTAGATACCAAAATATGTGGCTGTCATGAGGCGGCATTGTGTAGAGTGCACAGTGATCAGGCACGAAGTAGGTTCTTGGTTGTTACATGTTGTTCCTCTCCTCTAGGTCAGGTGCTTGAGAATGTGCGAGAGCATTCCCATTAAAGTCCCTTTGGAGCCAGTGTCTGTTCCTTGGTCTCTGAGGGGTGACTGGAGAGGCCAGTCCTACACATGGTGGATACACCGCTGGAGGAGGTTGAGGAAAGTCAAACCTGTGTAGGGTTTAAAAGAAATCGCCAGTCCTGACATGGTCCGTGATGATGACAGAGCCAGGCCATGGGTTTGGAGAGCTAACTGTCATGGTGGGATGAAGGTGATGGAGAACATGAATGCCTTTCCCCAACAGACTTGTGGGCTCCTTCTTCACCTCTGATTTCCCAACCTCATCTTGTTCACCCCTGGAGTTGACAGGGTGTTCCCTGATAACTCCCTGAGCTGGGAAGGCACATCTATGCCTTTCTTCAAATAATGGGCACAGGGCCTTGGGCAGAAAGCTCCTGCTGCCTGTGCTGAACTTGGACATGTGACCCAGACTGAGCATAGAATGCACTAAAATGTGGTGCTTATGGGTTCCCTCTCTGGAGGAGGGAGTCACCTTACTATACATCTTTGCTTACCCCTTTGGTGTCTCAGGCTCCACTGTGGGGCAGGAAACCCCACAGCTGGCTGCCTCAGGGAGGACAAGTAGAGACCCAGAGGGAAAGCCGGCTTAGGTCCATCCAGGGCCTGAGGTCACCTGGCTGGCTGAGGTGAGCCCTCAAGGCAGGCGGGAGTCTGTCTGCCTGCCAAGCTTCCTGCAGCGTGCTGCCCCACAAGGTATTTGCATGTTGGAGTAAATGAGCAAGAAAATGAGACCTGAAAGGAGAAATTGCTTTCCCAGAGTTTCTAAAATGAGAAATGGTTTTCTCTGGCCTCGCATCCAGCATCCCTCATCCTGTGTCATTTAAGGAGGTGAGGACAGTGCCAGGAGGATGACATCTCTGGGAGTGTGCAATCACACCCCTTTCCCTGAGAGATGTCCTCAAGCTCTCAGTGGATGGGGGCCCCACCCGAGGTCCACCAGGGATGCCTGGAGAGGACAGTCCCTCATGTGGCATGCTCACTGCTGCTGGAGGCTGGGCAGAGTTAAACTTGCTTGGGATTTTAAAAAAATGTGCTCCGCTACATGGTGCAGCTTTCTGGCGCATCCACAGAAGGAAGAGTGCGACTCCACTGGAGAGTCACATGGGCCCCTGGCCTGGAGGCTTCTGTGGCAGCCATGAGAAGAGGGGAGGGCTGTGAGGATGTGGAAGCAGTAGGGGAAGAGAATGATGGTGCAGCCAGCTGGGGCCTATCTCAGCTCCCTGCTCTGTTCTCGCGTGACCCTCGGTGACCTGGATGCTCACTCTCCTGTCACATATCAGTTCTCCGAGGGCCTGCATGCCCCTCAGGTGGAGTCTCCAGGAGGCATCTCGTCATCCTGAGTTGGAGAACAGAGGTTTAGCGCAGGAGGCCTCTGAGAGGTGAGCAGTGAGAAGGATCAGGGTCCGGCCAGCTGCCCTAGCTCTTGGCTGTGACCTTGGCCATGTCTTCTCCAAGCCACAGGCTCCTTGTTATGAAGTGAGATGAACATAGACTCAGTGCCTATGGCTGTCATAAGGCCCGGAGTAGAGAGTGTGTTTGACCTACCTGGTAGTGTTTGTCACAAGGCACCTGCTAAGTAGCGAAAGTGGCCATGTCAGTGTGATGTGGGCTCGGAGGGACAGCTGTCCACCCTGGCACCGTTGGATCCTTGACACGGTAAAAGTTGTTGGGAAGTTATTGGTAGGGCTGCTGTTGTCAGCGGTTCCTCTGCCATCAGGGTAGCACGGCTGTCAGCGTGGCTGTGTGTGTCATTTCAGGTGCCGCCGCCAATGCTGTGGGGGAAGTTGGCGGTGTCAGAGTTGCAGCTAGCACTTGCTCTCAGTGCTGCTGTCCGTGGGGCCAGAATGAGGACAGGGCTGTCGATGGCAGCAGTGTTGTTAGTGTGGTTGTCTACGCTATTGTTACAGCTAGTGTTGGTGTTAGTGCTTGTGGTAGGTTTCAGCACTGGCGTCAGGGCGGTGTTGGTGGTGGCGGTGCTGCTGACACTGAGAGTGTTGCTGGAATTGATGCCAGTGTGGAGCTGATGTCAGCATCACGGCGCTGGGGCTGGTCCTGGGGCCAGTGAGGTAGTTTATGTTAGTGCTGGCATCCGCGCTGTTGATGGTATTGTCCATGTTGGTGGTGGTGCCCTAGTGTTGGCGCACTACTGGTGTGTACAGTTGCCAGTGTTGTTGTTTGGGTGTTGGCTGCACGCACGTCAGGTCTGGTGCAGGGCGTATGGCTACCGTCCGGGGAACCTTGCCAAGACATGGCCTTCACAGTGCCCTGGGTGCTGGCATGAGACCAAGGACTTGTCAGGGTTGCACAGTCAAGGGTAAGGGCTGGGTGCACATCCTGGGCACCTGGTCCCAGCCCAGAGTCCTCAGTGGGGTGCCAACCAGCTCCCTGCTTTATTGGCTGGTCTCTAGAGGACTTGCACTAGTGGAAAATCGGAGATGAATGACTTCTCTTCTTTCCATGGAAGCTGTCAGTTTACATCAGGCTCCAGGGGGGCTGCACAGTTGCAAGATGTCATTTAAAAATGACAATAGCATGGGCATTTCCCAAGGCAGTTGCTATGTCAAGAGACACGGAGGGCGGCCCTCACAGCTGGGGTCATGGCATACCTGTCACACCCGTTCTCCATTCAACCAGAAAGAGGTTGGGCCATGGAGCCACTCAGCAGTCCTGACATGGGCATGAGGTGCTGAAGGAAGGTGCCTGGGCCTTCGTGCCTCTGATTTCCTCTGCTGCCCAAGGCTGGTAGCTGATAAGAATTGAGAGTGGCTTTTCCCAGGGTTCATCTCCACAGTGGTAAGTGGAGTCAGCTGTGAAGGACTCACAGGAGGAGGGACTAGGCGGGAGATGGTCTTCCTTTAGGCCTTTGGCCTCAGAGATGCTCCAGCCCTGTGGCTGCTGCTAGTGTCTAAGCTACCTCTGAAGTCTTCCCTGCTCTTCTCACTTCTGGTCATGTGGGTTGACCTCATTGTTTGCCCGCTGTGACCCTGAGTTTGAAGTGGAGGATGTATTCAGTCTTATGAAAAGTCGTAAGATTAACTTGACCCTGACATAACAGGAATGCATGTGGAGAAAGGCTACAAGGAGAAGAGCCTCACTGGGCCTAGGGCCTGGTGGCACGCATCTCTGAAGACAAGAAGTCCTGAGCAGTCAGTGTAGATGTAACCAACTGTCTTATTAAATAAGAGACTAATTTTGGGGATGTTCCTTTTTGGCAAGTAGTCAGGATGTGACATCTGGCAGAAGAAAGATAAGGATGAGGAGAAAGTTAAGTAGGCTCTCCACTACCTGAGCTGCCAGCCACGGGAGGTCAGAGTTCAGTAGTGGAAGTCCTTGGTGCTCTGTGGTCCGATCTAGCCTCTTTGGAGTCTCCCTTTTTTGTACTTGTGGCTGACAGGCAGGTGGAAACCCTAGATCTTCCTCCAATGGTTATACATGATCCTGCAGGACTGAGCCCCATTGTCCAGCTTCAGTGAGTACCAATCGCTCATGGCACAGAAGGAAGATTATTGGTCCTACTTAGAATCATGTTGCCAGGAGCACAGTGGTTAAAGTTGCTATGGTCTGAACCCTAGGTGATAGATGTACAGTGATACAGTGTGTTGGTGGGGTACTGAGCTAGTACACTCCCACAGAAATCCCAGAAGGTGTTTGCAGAGCAAGTACGGCTAGAGCAGTCTCCACGCCTCATTCCAGGAGTGTTTGGACACTCAGGGATTGGCCATCTTACCTGAGGTGACCAGTGTCTGGATACGAGCATTTCCCTGGTACAAGAGGGCTCTGAGGCCAGTGAAATGGTGACTAGTAGTCTGGAAAATGCTGATGGAAGCAGCAGCAGCTTATTTATTCAGGTATTTGCTGAAAGGGTGGGCTAAGCAGGGACAGTATCAATCCCTGGGATACAGCGGTAGCTGTGGTCGTGTTGATGGTGAAGTGATGTGAGTGGTACTAATGGTTGTGATGGTGATGATGGTGAAGATGTTAGTAGTGATGCTGGTGGTGGTATAGTTGTTGTTGGTGGCATGGCTGGTGATGGCTGATAAGATGGTAAAGGTAGTAGTGGTGATGGTGGTGGTGATGGTAGAGATGATAAATGGTAGTGGTGAAACTGGTGATAATGGTGATGATGGTCCATGGTGGTGGTGGTGGTGGTGGTAGTGATGATGATGGTAGTGGTGATGGTGGTAATGATGGTGATGGTGGTGGTAATGACACTTTGGATGATAGTGATGGTGATGATGGTGACGGTACTGCATATGAAAGTGATGGTGATGGTTATAATGGTGGTCATGGTGCTGCTCATATGATGGTGACAGGAGGCATGTGATGCCAGTACTAGTGGTGATAGTGATGAGGGTGGAGGTGACCGTGACGATGTCACACATGTGTCAGACACTGAGAGGTCCCTGGACTTCTATGAGCTCCTTGGCTATATCCCATCCCAGCTATTTTGCTGCAGGTATTTTTTATTTCCTGAGAGGTTAGCTATTTGATGGCATCAATGAGGAATCGAGCTGAGGGAGTGGGTGGGCAGAAATCCTTATCTACTGATTGGTTTGTAGACCCTCCCTGTCCCTCCCAGGGACCTCCTGGAGGCTTTGGGATTATCTGGTGTCTCCTCGGGTCCTGCTAAATTGGGCCTCATTGGGCCACTAATCCAGCAGTAGGTCAGATAACACAGAACCCACCCAGAGGCAGGGTCAGTGTTTCTGAGCAGGGGGAGGTTGGAGGGTATCTATGGAAGGGGCTGAGTGTGATGGTAGAGGGCCAACCGTCACGCAAGGAGTAGGACTTGCATGGTGTTCTGCAATGGCTAGGACCCAGGACCCAGGCAAGGACCAAGCATGGGGCTAAAGCCATGACCATTCTCATTTTTTATTTCTTGGGAGCCTGTTATGGGTTCCCTGGGCATTTGACAAGCAATTGTTTACTGTCCCTTCTGTGTGGACACTCAGGGTACATGGGTCTGGGCTACCCACAGAAGCATCCTCTTTCCCTGGGAAGGCCCCTTGGAGACAAGAAGAGGAGTGAACTTGTTACCTTCAGGGCTCATTGAGTCCCTTTCAGCTGAAGAGCTGTAGGGTGCCATGTGAGGAGCCTGGGAATCAGGCGGAGCGTTTAGCTGCTGCGATGCTTGGGAGGAATTTCATTTGCTGGGGGAGAGCCAGGGCCCCCTGCTGCTGCACCATGGTCATCTAAGAAAGCAGTCATTGCCAGGCTTCACTGAGTGGCCTGGATTGAGTTGAGTCAGGTGACCAGATAGATATAGGAGGATGGGCTGCCCTCTCTGCACCATGTCACCTGTCCACCACTGCCAGCAGCACTGGCAGCCACCAAATAGCACCTAGACTGCCATCATCGCTTGGACAGCCAGATTGGCTATCCCATCTTCATCCTTCTTCATCTTCCCATTTATTCATTCATTCATTCATTCATTCATTCATTCATTCATTCATTCATT
>CABHPR010119511.1:12473-24923 GCA_902168415.1 Peromyscus melanophrys
ATTCATTCATTCATTCATTCATTCATTCATTCATTCATTCATTCATTCATCAGAGCCCCCTGAGTGAGAGATCTGTCTATAGTTCAGGCACTGACAGGGCCTCTGGTCCCTGAAATAAGTTGACATAAGAAATTAGGGAAGTCCAATTATAATGTGACCTGGAAAAGTGACCCTGAGATCAACACAGAAAGCAGGATAGGGCGGAAGTGGCTGGAGAAAATGGATGGTCTCTCCAGGAGCTAAGTTTAGGCCTGGTCTGAGAAGTCTCCAGAAGAAACCTGTAGGAGAGGGAGTAGTAGGTGGAAGGACCCAGAGGGAGCAGGCAATGCAGGTATCCAAGGCTAGACCATCTGAACGAGAATATTGACAACAAACTCCAGAAAGCATTTTATTGCCGACCCTTGAATTCCAGTCACCTCACCAGAAAATTCCCTTCCTGGAAGCAGCCAGCCTCCATGAATCAGGGAACACTTAGTCCATGTTCATACCTCCCCTTCAATGAGCTCCGTAGACAATATGTTCTATTGTTTTATGTGCTTAAACATTTATGTAAATGGGATTGTGGTGTGAGTGCCGCTCTATACTTCCTCTCTTTACTCCTTTTCATTTAAGAGGCGTCTGTGCTGACGGCGCAGGTCTATTCTCCGAGTTTGCTGAGTGCTTCAGTGCACCTGTCACGTGGACATCTCGGCACACATTTGCATTCTGTGCTGATGGGCACTTGGCATATGACCAGTGTTTGCTGTCACAAATTAAGTCCCAACAAGATTAGCTGCTGTCTATTAAGCATATTGCTCGCCACGTGGGATGCAAGTGGTTTTATTCATGGCTCTTCACGGACTATGCAAAAGATGCTTGACAAGAAGGCGTCTGCTCTGCTGCTCAGGGAAGTGGGCACAGAGAGGGTGAACAATGTGCAGTACTCCCAGGACTAAGCCACCAGGAGACATTAGGCCCAGGCCCAGTGTGCCTCGGCCATGATGCAGGTCCTCACTGTCCTTGATACCGTTAGGGCACTCTCATGGGAGGAGTGCAGCTCTTGGAGTGCTACTTTCAACTGACTGGGTGTCACTGAGTTCAGGGAGAGGCTCCACTAGTGACTTGGATTTTAACCCACTCACTGTGTGAATGAGCTTGTCCTAACAGACACCCACGGCGGAGGAGGGCTCTTCTAAAGAGTGCCTGCACACAAGGCCCAGCGGCCTCTCCCCTCCCTGTGTCTCTGTGATTTGTGAATTCTCTTTATGTATACTGCGTATTGATCCATTCTTTGCTTGTCCATTGCAAAAGTCTGTCTCACTTTGTTATTATTTCCAAAGACATGATTTTTAATTGTGTGTCTGTGTGTGGGTATGTGCACATGAGTGCAGGTACCCTCAGAGGGATCGGATCCCCCTGGCCCTGGAATTACAAGCACTTGTGAGTTGCCTGATATGGGTGCTGGGCAACAAACTCAGGTCCTCTGTAAGGGCAGTGTGTACTCTCAACAACTGGGCCATCTCTTCAGCTGCCAAAGTCTGCTTTTCATCTTTAACCCTTCACAGGGTCCTTTGCCACACAGGAGTTTTCAAAGTTGTATCCATTGGTTACTTTTCCCTTTGCACCCCCTCATTTGTGTTTCATTTTAAAAGTCATCACTACTGTGAGGTCATTAAGTATTTTCTAAACTTTAATAGCTTTAAAGATTTGTTTATGATATTTAGATCTTTAATTTACCTGGATTTTAAAATTTTTCTTCCAGGTAATTATCTAAGTACCATTTATTTAATTTAATGTTGACTTGACTACCTCATGGGCCAAGACACCAACTGCCTCCCCCCACACCGATCCTTCCCAGGCTCCTAGGATTGTCAGTTTGCCAGCTGTGGGCATAACACACCCTCTCTAGTCCTCTGCCCTACCGAGTCCATGGACCAGGCTTCCCAAAGCCTTGCAAGGAGTAGGAAGCATCCCAGGCGCGAATTCTTCACCCATCAGTGACTCCGTGTTTTGTGCCTGGGCACTTGACCTTTGTGGCAATGCCGCAGGAGCTGGGACCTCCTGACTCTGAGAGGCCAGTCAGTGAGCAGTGTCTGACTTCCTCCTCAGAGGTGAGATCGTCGCTTCCCCGTCTCTCAATGTCACATCCATGCTATGACCTAGAGGACCTTTCAGAACTGTGACTGAAGTGGGTGGTTCTGGAGCAGCCAGGTGCCAGGGAAGGGCCAGCAGCTTGGCACTGCCATGAAGAAGGAATATTGAAGAGGTCCAGAGGAGGCCAGATCTGGAGATGACATGTGGTGGGCGTAGTCCAGGGTAAAAATCTATGACCCGGGCCTCTTCAGGCCTCACCTTCTGGATCTGTAAAATGAGCACACACAGCAGTTCCTCACAGTGTCTTCTGAGGACTGTGTATAGGGCGCTGGGCACAGCATGAGTGGGCAGAGAAGAGCTGTGGCTGGTGTTAGCAGTTGTGCTGTGGAGGCTGCTGCTTCTGTTGCTGTCCCTCTGTCCTGCCACCCTCAGGTCAACAAGACACTGATCAGAGGAAGCTGGGGAGACATTGGGTGCTTTTGGACTGCTGGGGCCCATGCGTGAGTCCGCAGGACCTGGGGACATAGCCCATGATGTCATTGGTGGGTCCAGTGGACTCATGCTGAGCAGGCTTTTCCTTCCTCCCTCCCTCCCTTCCTCCTTCTTTCCCTCCCTCCCTCTTTCTATCCCTCCCTCCCTCCCTTCCTCTCTATCCCTCCCTCCCTTTTTGTTTGTTTTTGAGACAAGGTTTCTCTGTGTAACTCTAGTTGTCCTGGAGCTTACTCTGTAGACGAGGCTGGCCTTGAACAGAGATAGCCTGCCTTTGCTTCCCAAGGGCTGGGATTAAAGGCGTGTGCCACCACCACTGGGCTCAGACTTTTCAGCTTAGACGCTGAGCTACCCAGGGTACCCATTGTATCAAGGGATGAGAAGACTAGCAACCAGCCTCAGCTAAGGGTTCTACATAGAGTTCAGGGCACCAGGAAAACTTGAATTTCACCCAAATATCGAGCCATGTTTTTTTTCTATGTGTGTGTGTGGCGGGGGGGACATAAGTATGTATATATATCCCAGTCATTACACAGAACATACCTATGCCTCTCCCAAATCGTTGTTTAGCTGCAATTCTGATTCAGTGGGTTGCCCTGTCTTTTGTTTGTTGGATATATGAGCTCTTTTTGGAGTAAATGATCAAGGTAGAGTCAGTATGGAGCCTCAGAACTGCCTGTAGGGTTGAGATTGGAAGCAGAGCCACAGGTGGGGGGCTCTGAGGCAGATTCAGCTGGAAGGGAGATCTTGGCTGCCAGGAAGCACTATACAGCCAGGGGTGCACTGGTTAAATGGGTCCTCAGGGTATCGAATTGTCCGTTCTCAAAGCCCTCTGGCCTCCAAAACCACTCCACATTTATTTTCTGAGTTGTGACATATGGAGACAGGATTGAGATCTCAGCCCTGAGCTCTAGCCCTTGGCGAGGGGGAGGGGAGGGGAGAAGTTGGTGGTCACAGTATAGGTGGTAGGTACCTCCAAGAAGAAGTAGTCTAGGGATGGACCTCACAGCCTGAGCCGTCACTGATAGGGCACAGAAACTCTGTGTGCAGAGTGGGAGGTGGGAGGCTCAGGGCTCTTCCTGTCTCTTCTCCTGTCACCAGTCACAGCTAGGAACATGGCTATTACCACAATGCCCACAGAAGACATTATGACGTATCAGATCAACGCAGTTTTTTAAAAACTCTCATGGGAGGGTGGCATCACCTGGGGCAGGAGATCACGCTCTAGAGGAAGGCAGCAGGCTTCATGCCCAGCTTTCTGAGTGCTTCTGCTATCGGATCCCAGCGTTTTCTGTGGCTGTCCCTCCCCCACGCACATATTCTGGCTTTTCAATCAAGGTCCTCCCCAAAGCTAGAAGAGAAGACAGAGCGTGGCTACACATGGGCCCTTGGCTTGCTAGTTTGTATTTGGCAGGCTCTGTGATCCCCAGAGGTTTTGGAGTCATCCATTATGGTTGGCCTCACCTCTGCTGTTTCTCCACAGCAGCTGGGAGTTCAGGGTTTTGAGTCATCTTTTGTGGAGGGGAGGGGACAGCCTTGGATTCAGGGACAGACTCCTTCTCATTGGCTGCTGAGCTTCCAGACTGACTTCCACAGCCTGGGTGACAGCAAATGGGTGGACAGAGAGCAGAGTGGGCAGGCTGCAAGAGGAGGGAGAGTGGGCAGCAGGGAGAGGACTCACCATGTCCATGCCAGCTCTAGACCCATGCGCTCCGAAGTTGGGAGCCTAAAGTGTAGGACGGGTAGAGAGACTCGCCCAGGGTCAAGACAGGTCGGGGGCAGCATGGAGCTCAGAGCCCATGCTGCCTAGAGAGCTGGTTTAGGAGGGAGGCAGCCAGCATAGCTTGCCCTAGAGCCTAGGCCAGCCTAGGTTGCCAGTTCAGGCCTGACATTGTCCTTAGACTAAATGTTGCAGTTTTGTAGAGATAGAAATCTCACTTGCCACGCAGGCCATTTGTGGGGTGTTTCTTGGACACTCAGAAGGCCCATGACCTCTAGGTAAGTGAAGAGGTCTCTGTAGTAAAGACCTACTCTCGTTCACAGGCTCCACTGTCTTAACCCACAGAGGCTGCATCCTGTTCCCCCTCTCCGTTCATGCCTCCTTTCTCCTCCCCTGCAGAGGATGCCTGACACATAGCCGAAATCCTACTGCGGCTGACTCAGCCCCCAGCTGCCCTGCCACCCCCTCCCCAGCACAGAGCAGCTCATTTTGGTGCTGAGCCCTGGGAGGCTGACTCACTAGACTTGGCTCACCCATAATGGGCTGATAATGGACGACAGGCTTGGCAGGAAGATGGGCCCCCACGTTCCTAAGCATGACATGGAGATGCCTCCTGCCCAGGGAACAGCTGTTTCTCATTAGCAGCGAAGCGGGGCTGTAGGCCGCCCATCTGCACAGCTGGACACATCTGTGCTCTAGTGAGCTCCAGGCTTTGGCAGGTGCAGGATAGAGTTTGGGGTGTGGCTCACTATGAGTTTTCTCTGGGATCAGAGCATGAGGACCACAGGCCAGTACAGGCAGGGTACCATCCATATCCTACTTCCTGTTCCCCAACTGTCTTCCTCTGTCTCACTGGTTCCCCTGGACCTTCCTTCTGTACCTACCTTACAACTCTTCCCACACCCCACCCCAGCTCAGGTTCCTCCTGGGTCTAGCCTCCTCCTGTCCTAGCTTCCTGGCTTCCTTCCATGCCTGGAGCCAGCAGGGAGCACAGGATTTGGTGAGTGGTCTCAGGGGACAGGATATCACCATTGGCCAAGCCAAAGAGGGAGTACAAGGGATTCCTATGACACTAGCAACCCATCCTTCATCTCTTCTTCATCTCTCCTAGGGAGTAAGCCTTTCTCTCATAGGCCAAGCAGCTTTAGGCTTCTGCCCAAAGCTCTGAGGGTCCCCAGAATCTGAGGTTTCCTCTTTCTGGACACTTTGAAGCATCCCACAGTGGAGATTATTCCTAGCCAGAGGATGGGCATTGCTAATTGGACCGGTTTCCTCATGCTACCCCTGGAGCTGAGGTGGGTGGGATGTGCTTGCTGGGGGAGCACTAGGTGCCACTGTCAGAAGAGGAAGGACACAGGCAGGGGAGTCCTGAAGACGGGGACACTCCAGCTCTGAGCAGCACCCCTGGAGACACTCACCTCCAGAGTGTCCAGGTCTCTGCAGAGAAACGGAACTAAGGCAGATCCTCCTCTCTGGGTACTCGCGCCGCTGTGTGCAGCTGTACTTCCTAAGTCTTGCCTTCAGCATCCCCACCAGGTCAGGGAAGCAGTGGTCAGGATCACGGCAATTCCAGATGTGCCAAGGGTGGTTCTGGAAGTTAGAGACCGCGTCGACTGACAAAAATGATTGGCAGCTGGAGTGTCATCAGCGGATGGAAAGCCCGTCCCTGTACACACAGCACACAACTGCAGGGAGGGCAGGAGTAGGAGGGGCCATCTTCTTTACCCCAGTGTAGAACAGGCAGGTTCAGAGAAGCCCTGCTGTAAGTTTGTGGTTCCTAGCCCAGCCTGCTCCATCACTCCCTCGGCACTTGCATGCTGGACATGGCGTGGAATATATTGAGCAACAGCCCAATCTCATCTCACCTAACCCACTTCCGTCCTTTCACAGGTGAGGAATCTGAGGTCCCACTGGAGCACCTCCCTGCTCCCCTGCACCAGCTGCCTCCTGAGAGCACCTCCTTCGAGTCCACACTGGCTGCTGCAGAGCCTCAAAGAACAGGTACAGCTTGGGGCCTTGCCTGACTTCTCCGAACATCAAGTTCCACATCAGAATGAAGCCAGTGACTAGGGAGACATTGGGTATGTCTGAGGAAGATTCCTGGAGGGTGCAGGAGGTGCCCATATGTCTGGTCACACAATGGAAGCCTTGAATACCTACTCCTGGGATCAAAATCTGGTTATATGGGGTTCAAGAGCACTGGACCAGTAAGAGTGTTAGGTTGAGCAGGGTGTGGTAGGGAAGAGGCAAGGGCCCAGCATAAGAACAGAGGCTGCAGGGATGGGAATGGCCTTTTCCTACTTCCTTCTTGGGGACACTATATCTGTACCCTGTTTCTGCAACTAGATTCTGAGACTAGGTGGCACACAGCAGGACGGTCCTGGGGACAAATGTCTGTGTAAGGCTTATCTTTGGGAACCTCAGATGTCCCCCATGTCCTGGGGACTCTGCTTAGATAACTCCCTAGAAACATCCTAACTCCAACAGACCTTCTGTGCTGGACTGTACATCCTGGAGTGACAGCAGAGGACAGGCGGACAGGGCTCCCCTCATCCTCACTCATCTTAAAAACTGTCCTGGCCTGAATTCCAGTCCCGTGAAATCTCTGCAGGACTCTCGGTGGGAGATGGCAATGGAGCTTGGTAGGATACAGGGCAGGAAGACTTCCTGCTTTCTGATGACAGCTGTGGTCCTTCCTTTTCCTGGACCACAGCTGGATGGGGGCGGGAGGCAGCAGAGGCACTCCATTCTATGATGCTCTCTAATATCCCTCAATGAAAACTACATTGTCTGCTTTTCTTCCTGCTGTACAGACCATGCCTGGATACTTGAGTCCTTCCCTGCCAGGCTGGGCTTGGGCTCAGGTCTAGGGTAGAGCTCCAGAGATGTGAGTGAGACCCTCACAGGAAAGTCTAGCCTCCACCCACTGCTTCCCTCCCTCCTAAAGTTAACTGAGGCAAGTTCATAACGGTGCCATGTGAGGTGAGGAGCCTGGCACCTGGCCTTGACCACCGAACAGAATCACCTCCCCTTGCCACCCACCCCCACCCCAGCTTCACACAGATGGAACTGAATACCAGGAGGATGTTCAGTATCTCAATGTCTTGGTCCATTCCCTGCCTTGGATTGGTATTAAATGAACGAATATTTCAGGAACGAAAGAATGAATGAGTGTTTACCTAAGTAAATGAGTATGTGAATAAATGAGTGCAGGAAATGGATGATCGTATGCATGAGTAAATATGTACACATCCATGAAGGAATTGAACACTTCCTTGATGAGCACTCTGCCCACTTGTGATGCTTCTGGGGAGGGGTCTGGCAGATCCATTATATAGATGAGGAAACCGATTCAAAGAGGAGGGAGGGCACTGGGGCAAATAAGGGTTGCTTGTTCTCCAGTGAACATGGGCCCCTGGAGCCACAGTTTACAGTGGAATGCACAGTGCTTACAGGACAGTGCTGGTTCTGAGGTCAGGTAGCACGCAGTCATGTTCTCCTACTGTGCTACCCGGACAGTCAAGGCCAAGGTGGGTGTGGCATGCAGTGTTGAGGCTGTGGCATGCACACTATTGGAGCTGTGGCTTGCACAGTGTGAAGGCCATGGGAGATATAGTATTGGGGTATAAGGTGGTGGATTCCACTGAGACTCCAGCATTCCATCTCATTGCCTCTACGTGACCTATCCTAAATTCTGGGCTTCCTTGGGACCAACAGTTCCTAGATAAAAGCCTATGTGAATGCTAGAGTGAGGTCTCAGGCTCAGGAGGCAGTGTGAGAATGCTTGGAGCCCTCCCAGTCTCTGACACTACTGCAGCAGGTATGTGGGGATTTGACGGGTTTTTCAAGAGCTTGCCACTGTTGGCCAGTGCAGGTAGATAGCTTTCCTCAAGCTGGAAGTAGTACTTGTGGGTCCAAGGGAATCAGAGCAGAATTTGTGACGTTCCCCCCCCCATGTGCCATCATCAGGCAGGGACACCAGGGTCTGAGGACTTCTTCCTAGGAGGAGAAGGCTGGCTGCCAGGTCCTAGCTCCCTCTGATGCCCCACAATCAGCTCTGTGGCTCCAGATGTTTGAAGTCTCAGCTGCTGATAATCTGAGATTCTGGACTCCTAAGACAGTGTCAAAGATTAGGTTTATGTATTTTACTTCCAGCTTAGTCAGAATAAGAGTGTCTCCGAGGACGGTTTCTTCCTAAATTCTGCCACCGAAGCTGAGTTGAGAGACTAGGAGGCAGCACGTTACGGTTACCGCAGAGGGCAGCGCTTCCTAGAGTCCTGGCTCTCTAATTCTGTGTCTCGGTGAGGTGGGCGGAGGAGCCAGCCGAGTGAGCTTCCAGCGGCTTGGGAGGGACAATGCCCTGGCTGATGGGCTGCCAGCTAATCTTTCCTTTGAGGGGCTTTGATGAGCTCTGGGCAGGCGGGCTTGTGAGTGCAGCTGTTTCAATCAGAGGGGAATTTTGCTGAGCACTGGGGATTTGGGGCTCAGAGGAGCCGGTAGCAGCTGCTCCTGGGGTGATTAGGATCTGAAGGAGGAGGCGAGGAGCCCACAAAGCGAGGTGTGAGAGAGCGCCACAGCATGTGGACAAACACGGGAGCACCCTGGCTGGACAGCCCAGCTCTCTGCCACTGGCTACACACAGGCTCGCTTCTAGGTCTCCCCAAGTGCTTCAGGCCACTCTCCCTTGAAACCCATTCCGCAGGGATAAACCTCAAGTCTCATCACGACAGGCTATTAGGCTGGCAGAGCAGCCTTAGTGGTACAATTTCCACAGCACTTCTCCTGTCATCCGTGTCCTAGCCAGGGCTTGTAGAGACATGCTTCTGTCCTTCCCCGAGGAGGGCAGACATGGGAACACATGGGGCACACGCTGAGGAAACTGCTTCCAGATGAGGCAAACCCTGTTTTCTACACTGAGACGTGAGTGGACCATCAGAGCTTGGTGGATAGCAGGATGCCTAAACCTCTCTGTACCTCACACATCTCTCCTTCATTCATGCATGCCATCATTAACTCACTTGTGAACTCCTGCAATCATTCATGCATGCATGCATGCATGCATGCAGGCATGAATGTACTCAATTTCTTCATGGACGTGTACACATTTCCTCATGCATACAATCATCCATCCATGTACTCATTTATTCACATACTCATTTACTTAGGTAAACACTCATTCATTTGTTCCTGAAATATTCGTTCATTTAATACCAATCCAAGGCAGGGAATGGACCAAGACACTGAGATACTGAACGTCCTCCTGGTATTCAGTTCCATCTGTGTGAAGCTGGGGTGGGGGTGGGTGGCAAGGGGAGGTGATTCTGTTTGGTGGTCAAGGCCAGGTGCCAGGCTCCTCACCTCACGTGGCACCGTTATGAGCTTGCCTCAGTTAACTTTAGGAGGGAGGGAAGCAGTGGGTGGACGTTAGACTTTCCCGTGAGGGTCTCACTCACATCTCTGGAGCTCTACTCTAGACCTGAGCCCAAGCCCAGCCTGGCAGGGAAGGACTCAAAAACTTTAGAAATGTCTGGGAGCTTCTCAGAGTTGAAGCTTGTGTCCTATTGGCCTTGTTTTCGAGCATCTGCATCCATCCTGGCCACTAGTAGCTGCTGGATGGCTTGTGGAAACCCTTTTCTGTCAGTTGTCCCCAAAGTTATGACTGTTTCCTGACATTTGTACTTGTTCTGAGGAAGCCTGTGGCCCCCAGCCTCTGCCAGCTCTTAGTCCTGGGAACTTCCTGCCATTATGGCGCCTGGTATGTAAAGGGGTCTCCTCAGGGCCCCACTCCCACACTGCTGACCCAGACTTCCTGTGTCTGGCGACAAGATTCACACTCTGTCTTGTGCTCAGACCCTACTGGCCTATTTGCTTATGGCATCCCTCAGCCTGGTGTTTCTATGTTCCTCATGGGCACTGATTTTTCCAGATATGGATGGCCATGTCCCAAGTGCCTCCTGGCAGTGGAAATGGAGAAGCTACCACCCTACCACACCTACCCTTGCCTGAAGCTACTCTGGGAAGGGAAGGCAAAGCCAGACTCACTGTTGCTGCTGTACCCAACCTCAGCTCCTTCTATTTGTGAAGCCAGTCAGGAAGAGCGAGATGCAGACTGGACTGGGAACCTGCCCTGGACGGCAGTGATGTTGAGACTTTCTGGGTATGTAGCCTCCTAGCCCTTAGCCCTGGATGTAGGGGTGGTGGTAAAAGCCATCTGGGTAGACCATAGACCCCACAGAAGATTGCAGACGGCTATCAGGCAGCTCTCGTACCCACAGCTGAAGCCTGGGTGTTCAACCTGAAGGAGTGTACTTCCTAGGGGTGAGTAGCTTTAGGAAGAGGAAGATCCGGGCAAAGATATTAATGCTACCCGCTGGTCCCACACTGCCTTTGAGAGAGATGAGAATAAGCTGTGTGCATTCTATGGGGTCCTGGTATGGGGCCAACAGTAGACCTAAGACTCAGGACCAGGCCTAGGCTCTGCCAGTAGCCATAGTCAGGCCTCCCCTGAAGGTCATGACCTTTCCTATAAGCACCACACCAAGTCAAGGGAAAACAGAGTGTGTGTGAGTGAGGTAAGCATGGGGGGAGGGGGGCCCGGGTCCAACCTGGACTTGCTTGAGGGTAAAGGCTGTGACAGAGGAGCTGCCTCCGGTCTGCTGGTTGCGGTGAGTGTGAGAAGGGATAGAGGCTTTGGCAACCACTCTGCACCTATCTTGGGCAGGGCATAGGAAAGTCAGTATTAGGGATGGGTCTGGAAGCACACAGCTTCCCGCTGGGTTGGTCCACAGCCTGGGCCCCCTGCCTCCAGATATCCTGCTGCAGGTAGATTCTGCCCAAGGCTGGACCTCACTCTGCTGGGAGGATGCCCTTTGTGAACAGAAAAGCCCTTCAGGGACTGAAGGGCTGCCCCTTCCTCTTGTCTCCTCCAGGTGACAGGTCTTATCTGGGGAGTAGTGTGGCTGACTCTAGCTCCTGGGAAGCGGGAAGCGCGCTGCTTAAGATGTACCCTGGCGCTAGGCTCTAATTCCCTCTCTGAGGCAGGCTGAGATGGAAGAGCAGGTGTTTCCAATTAAATGAGGCCCTTCAATCTCTCCCTGGGCTGTGACTCGGTGTGGGACTCTGCAGGCTCATTCATTGGCCTTGAACTCCACTCCTCCACCCGCTCCACGAGGGGCATCCCCAGGCAGGCTGGCTCTGCTGCTGAGGCTGCAGATTCCTATCTTGCCAAGGCACTCCTGGGCCTTCCTCTCCCTGAGTCCCCAGCTGGTCCTCTTCTGCATGCCAAGGACACTGGGTGGGTCTGGCCAGCCAGGCTGCCTAGGTCACAGTCACCCCAAAAGGGTTGAGATGCAAATGACCCTGGCTCTTGTTCTCTTTGGGGGGCTGCTGTTTTATGACTGCGGCTGGCCCAGGAAAGGGTTTGAAGGAGGGGGAGGGGGCAGCTGTACAGGGTTCTGCACAGCGCAGGGAGCAGTCTGGCATATTTACAACCCTTGCAGGCTTAGTTTCCCGGCTCAGCTGTCAAGCCCGTCAGAATTAGTACCTTCCAGAGTGAGAGGTGGAGAAAAGGTGCACAGAGCCAAGGGCTTCACCTGGTGCCTGCCAGAGCTGCAGTTCCCTTCAGGGGAGGGACCGGAGTCCATTTTTTTTTTTCAGAAGTAGGAGGAAGGTCATCCAGAGAGTGATGTGACGTGTACAGCTCACCTGGCCTGAGGGTGCCAGCTACTGAAACATAATTGTGTGTGGACTACGCAGGCACTGGGCAAGCCCTCCATCCCCTTGGTAGGCAGGTATCATTTTGAGGTTGACATTTATATGTGAAGGACAGTGGTATTCGGGAAACACGGATTCCTGAATTTCAGGCCATTCAAGGCTGAAGGGCCTGCACTCTGGAAAGCTGAGTCTGCGTGGCTGGGTGGGGGGTTGAGGGGGGAGTGGGAGCCATCCACAAAGGGTGCCCACATATGGCCATGTGAGATGGAGATTCCTGCCAAGTGCCCATCACCCAGCAAACAGAGCGTCCCCACCCCTCCACAAGAGCATCATGAGTGTGGATCTGCACATTCAACTAATCACTCACTTCCTGAAGGTTGACTGATCCTAACTGAGCATCAAGCACCATTGGGAGAGGGAGAGGGAGAGGGAGAGGGAGAGGGAGAGGGAGAGGG
>CABHPR010119511.1:25023-42726 GCA_902168415.1 Peromyscus melanophrys
GAGAGAGAGAGAGAGAGAGAGAGAGAGAGAGAGAGAGAGAGAGAGAACATTGTTCCACCATCCCGAATGGAGGAGGGGAGAGCCATGTGTGGCCTCCAGAGAAAGTTCTAGCAGAGGCACGGTATCATTCTGACAGGTAAAGGGTCAAAGTAAGGTAGGCTTCTCAGAGATGGGATAGTTCCACAAGGAAGGGAAGGGCATTCCTGACAGGAACAACATGTCCAAAAGCCTGGGAGCAGATTTGCAATGTGTGTGGGGAGTCATAGCTAAAAAATCTAAATGCCTGGAGTGGGAGCAAATAGAAAGCCCAGGGAGATGAGGCCAGACAGGGAAATGGGAGGAAACAGAGCCTCCAAATGCCAGGTTTTGTAACTTTGAAGGAGGCTCTCAAAGGTTGGCTCAACTTTGGTGGGCAGGTGGAAAGTCAGACTTAGGCAACAGCATCCTCCCTGGGCAGCTGGGGAAGAGAGGGGGCAGGACACGGGAGGTGCGTGCCACAGCACAGACGGCAAGCGGGGAGCTGAACAGCAGAACAGCTTTGAAGGCTTTGAGTGATAGGATCAGCCTTGAGGTAGGGGTGTGTGTGTGTGTGTGTGTGTGTGTGTGTGTGTGTGTGTGTGTGTGTGTGTGTGTTTGCAAGAGCTAGAGATACACAGGAGACAGGCACAGGGACGGAGGCAGGGCCTTGGCTCTGGGTTTCTTTAAGGGCAGTACAGGTAGCTGTTAGTTTGAATGCAGAGCAATATCCTTGAGGGGAATTAGTGGGGGTGTGGTAGGGGGGCCTTACAAAGGGCTGTGAATATCAAGAGAGGACCTTTGGTTTTATTCTTGGATTTCACTCCACTAAACAAACAGGACTCCCCTAAGGCCTCTGAGCACCAGTCAGGTGACTACGGGAAGGGGCCTGGCTGACAAAGATCACCTGGCTTCTTCTGGCTGTCCTGGTTAGCCCAGGCTACCCAGGGACCACTGGAAATAGAGAGAGGAGGGGGCAAAAAGGACCACTGGGAAGGGAAAGAAGCAGGCAGATGCTTGAGTGCTCCAGAGTTGGACAATGGGATGCTGCAGGGCTGATGTACCAATGTGAGGCCCTGGGAGAAGCCATTCTGTGAGCCTAGAGGTGGGGTGGGGCAGGGGAGCAAGGATGCAGACAGAGTGGGTAGATGGGGCCAGACCAGGACCACTTCCCAGGGCTTCTTAAAGGTCATGGGCTGAAGACAAGGAAAAAATCCGTAGGGACCGGAGCATGAAGCCTGGGACTGACTAAGGCTCTTTAGACAGAGTAGAGGAGTCCAGGCCAAAAGATAAGATTCAGAGAAGTGACAGTGTAGATAGAGTGCAGGACGCAGCTGTCCCCAACAGTCTCCACTACTCAGTTCTGCAGGGGACCCTCCCATTGCCGACACTGTGGCCTGTGCCTGTGAGGCTCAGCATGGTCTGCCCGACTGCTGTCCATACCCAACCACCCTTTCGTCTGCCTCATCACCCTCTGCCCATCCTCCACATATCCTTTCAGGTCACTTCCATCATGGTATGTCGACTAGACATAGACAATGAGTGTTCGAGGCTCTGGGTGAAATCACCCAGAGACCATTTCTGCCCTGAGCCATCACAGTGCCAAGAAGCACGACTGTGGACCCTCCAGAGGCTCCTGCCCCTGCCTGCCACTTGACAGGCATCCCCCAGGACACAGCAGGAGAGCTAGCAACTCTTGCAACACCACCTGTTGACAGCCCCCACAGGCTCTCCAGAGGGACTGAAAGGGGACCCAGACAAGGCACCATTTAGCTCCGTAGATGCTTGGAGCATATGCTGTACTATTTCTGTTTTTCAATAAAAATCAACATTAAAAATTTTTTTTAACAAAGCACCAGGCACCACGGAGAGCAATTAACATCGCCTCATGGACCAAATGGTGGTTTCGCAGAGGCACGCAGAGGCAAGCTGCCTTGCGTTGGTTGCCTGACCCTCCTCTGTGACTCATGCCCATGCTGTGCCCTGGGCAGATCAGGCCTTCCTGCAGCTGCCAAAGCTTGGGGACACAGATAGATCGTCCCACTGCAGAACAAGCTAGAATCTCCTTTTGGGTCTTTCATCTCCCAAAGCAGTATTTTGTAACAGGCTTGATAAGTGTCCAGAATCTAGGGAAATGACCAGAAATCAGGGCTCCATCTTTGGCCAAGAATCAAGGTTCAGTCTATACCTGGAGATTAAGGGGCAGTCTGGCCAGAGATCAGGGTCCACTCCAGGATCAGGGATAAGTTTGTTTTATTACTAGGATCAAGGGTAAATCTATATTATGATCAAAACTTGGAGTATAAATGGTCAGGCCTCAGAATGAAATCTGGATTAGGGCTCCATGTGACATCAGGTTCAAAGTTCACAAAATGAGATCTGTATCATCGTTCTAGGTGAGATTGAAGGTCAGGGTGATCAAGACTCAGTCTGTGACTGGGATTAGGGACCAGTATATGAAGGATTGGGGCTCAGTCAGTGATCTGGACCAGGGCTTAGCCTCTTCTAACTTGATTTCCAGTCCCTCCTATTCTGTCAGGCTCCAGCTCCAGTGGAGTTCTTTGCATTCCTTAAGTATACCAAAACTTTTCCAAACTCAAGGATCTTTACAATTCCTCAAATTTCTGTAACTTTCCCTTTTTCAACTGAAATGTTGGGTCTTCAGAGAGACTAATCCTGGCTACTCCTGTAGTACTTTCTTTGTTTCCTTCAAGACACTCATTGTAATCTGGTTACAGAAATTCCTTCAAAAGATGTGGGCCAGCAGCAGAGATGGAGCGAGATCTAGGAGCTGGCATGAGAGCTGGGCGAAATGGCGCCAGTCCCGTTTTATGCTTCTTTCTGGCCCCAGGCCCAGTTTGGGATAGATGGCGATGCCAATGGCCAGATGGGCCCTCATTGGACCCCCAGCAGAATGGGATCCGCTCCATGGCCACCCTCCTTCCAAAGCCAGTCCTCATTGGTCAGCCTAGCCTGCCTGGGCTCTGGTAATGCCATGTCCTGGCCATGTGGGACACTCCACTGGGCAGAGAAGAGAAGCCTGCCATTGAGCCATCATGGTTTTTTCTAACCCACAGAGAAATATAAAATACAATAGAATTGACATTTACATAAATGTCACCCCAAATAAACAGGTGTTAGCAGTTAGCTATATTAGCTTGCTATCTCTCAAAGTGACAGAGAGAGGCCAGTGTCGAGTGAGGCTCTGACCTCCCTGCCACCAGCCTGCCTCTGTCCTCCAGGTAAAGACTGCCTCTAAGCCAGTGTTCATACATGAAAAAAATTAACAATACTTCCCCTCATCAAGGAAACTTCTCTTTGCAACAGACTAGGTAAATTAGAGTAATCACAACCAGTCCAAATGCACGATTATGGAGCCCCGTCCCAATAGATACATCTACGAAACAAGTCCTGCTCCTAAGGTTGAGGGAATATGGCAGATGACGGGGTGGAAAGATTGTAAGAACTAGAGGACCAGGGAGTTTGCTGTGAGCCTGTGTCTCCTAGTAATGTCAGAAACTACACCTACCAACTTGACTGCCTAAACATGAACTGAGCAAGGACAACAATAGACATGCTAACATGGACAGGAAAGGACCACAAAGCCCCAGTCCTACCCAAAGAAGAACTATAGGCAACTAAAGGATGCTGAGAGGTGGAAATAATCTTCCCTAGGGAAGAGCATACCAATTTGTTATCCACTGCCAAATGGTCGGCTCTGAAAATACACATACAAGTAACATTGTAAAGGCTGAGCAGTTTACATTTAGGAATATATATGCGTATACATATATAAATATAAGAACAATTAATGAAAAAAGAGGCCATGAATTTGAAAGAAAGCAAGAAAAGGTGTATGGGAGGGTTTGAAGGGAGGAAAGAGAATGGAGAAATGATATAACTGTATTATGGTCTTTAAAAATAAAGGAAGTAAAAAATAATATTCTGTGCATCTAAAGAATGTACACATCTGGAATCATCTTGACAAACCTTTGTTCCTTGTGTCCCCTCTTTTTATTGTTTTGGAGGCCTACCCTAGATAATACACGTAGACCAAAGTTACTTCTAGTTTAGCTAGAGGATCCCATTGTGAATCAAACCTGTTCCCCCAGATAGTGTCCTTTCTTGGGTAGGAATTTCTGCTATGACAAGTCACTGCCTGTAGCTCGAACACAGGAGAGTATCATGACCGCAAGGACTCACCTGGAAGAGTCAATGGCCATTGACTCTTGGTTAGAAATACCCACTTGCGTTGGGATTGCCAAGCGGCTCTCTGTGCTGGTGGCAAAGATCTGACTGCCCACCGTCTGTGGCAGAGGTCCTGTTTCTCCACATCCATGCCAATGCTCAGCATTATCGGTTTTCTCAGCACTTGCCAAAGGATGGAAGTGATGGATGTTGCAGTTTTGTCCTCCTCTGTCTCTGACTGCCCGTGTGGACCACTCCATTTCTCACCTGGGGACTACCTACTCCTTCCTGTCCCTGGTCGGCCGTGACTTAGCTTTTGAAATCCCTGTGTCTATTGTCTACCGAGATGTGTTGAAAACATTCTCTCATGCTTTTTAAAACTGCCTTACAGTTTTGCATTTCACGTACGAGTTTTCTATCCATCTGGAATTTATTTCTGTGTTTGCGATGAGATAGACATCTAATTTTATCTTTCGGATTATTTATTCTTTGCCTTCTGTGACATGCACGGAGGTAAAGGTTTGAAGTATGATTTCATGCACTTGGATGTGGGTGGAGTAGCTATGAGCCCTCAAAATCAGGAGCATCAAAAGAAAAATTATTTGTGTCCCCAGGGGCCTGGGAGTCAGCATATGAATTTGGGGACACACATGTTCAGAGCACACACTCTCAACAAGCCTGTGGCTGGTGGAGTTGACCTCGATTCTTGGGTTGTGGTAGTGTTTGTTATTGTAAAGTCACGCCCCCTCTCATGCTTTACTGTTGGGCCAGAGTCTCAGTGCAGTTCCTACCTGAGGAGCAGGTCACATTTCACCTGCTTGAATGGGAAGGGCTACGGGAAATGTGTGGAAGAGTGTGGAATTGTCTAGCATGGAGATTGCTTTTTTTTTTTCTTGAGTTTTCTTACTCAACAGCTTATGACAGTTGAGTGGAGTGTGAATGTCTCCTTTTAGACTTGGGTCACAGCCACGATAACATGGCTTATTTACAGCCACTCAGGCTGCAGTGGCCCTGTCACAGGGAACTCCCTCAGCTGGTCGCTGGAGCTGTGTGGTACATTCATGACTGTGTTGCGTTGGAAGGCTCTGTGTGGTACCTTCACCCAGATCTCTCCTATGTTCTAAAAATATTGTGCCCTAGTCTTGTCTTGCAGACCTCCTGCCTCAGTTCTCCCAAAGAACCCTGTTTCTTCTTACTGGAGATGGTTCTAGAAACCAGGCTCCGGGTACTTGGCCACTTGCTGCAACTGCGGTACTAATGGATACTCCAACCCACAGGTCTAGGAGAATGTGCGTGTGTGTGCACTGACCCATGCATGTTTCTGTGTCTGTGACTCTGCTCCATCACCACATGGACCAGTTTAGCCCCTCTATGGCTTGTCTGTGCTGTATCTGCCTTGGGAGGCAGTAGAACCTAGGATACAATGCCATCGTCCATCAAGCTCCTCCATGGGTTTTGTCAAGTGGCAAAGGCACATGGTCACACGGTGCTATGTAAACCTGAATTGTGGAGCCTTTCCAGCCAGCCAGAGGGAGGGCACCAGCCCTACTGTGAACTGCCTCTAGAGGTACCAAAGAGAACCCCAGCCCTGCAGCCACAAGGCACTGAATCCTCTCAACGTGAATGAACTTGAGCGAGGACCTAGATTCCAGCCAGGACCACAGGTGGGCAGCCTGTGAAGCCCCGAGTGCAGCAGCTGCCCATCCCCACCTCTGACTCTTGCCCACAGGAACAGTGACAGCACATCTGTGCAATTAGGCCACGGTGTCGTGGGCACTTGCCATGGGTGGTAGATAACCAAGACAGGCAAGCCCAAGCCCCCAGCAGCCTCTGCTCTCCAGGACTGTCACTTGGTCACTGACCACAGAGCCAGAGATTTTACCTTTTCTCTTTAATATGCTTTTGACTATTTGTTTGCTTGTTGTTTATTTATTATTAGTGTGTGTGTGTGTGTGTGTGTGTGTGTGTGTGTGTGTGTGTGTGATATGTGTGTTATACATAAATGTGTGTGTTGGGGGGAAATGGGTGCTGTAGAACATGTGTGGAGGTCAGAGGAGAACTTTATGGGGTCATTTCTCTCCTTCCACCTCTGTGTGGGTTCCAGGGATTGAACTCAGGTTGCCAGGCCACTGTAGCTAGCACTTTGCCTACCAAACCGTCTCCCTGGTCCCCAGACCTTCTTTACTTAGGGGAAAGAAGGCTTAGTGTAACCAGATGAGGGGTACAGGAGAACTCCAGTCGTCCTTCATATGTGTTGTATGCTCCACAGAAGGCTGAGTGCATGTTAGAAGCCACCTGTTATCTGATTCTGTGAGCAGTGTCGCTCAGCCAGATGGGGCTTCGAGGATGCCAGGACTCTGACCACTTTGCTGTCCAAAAGCGGCAGTGAGGGTGGAGATGGGCTCCCGCAGTAAAATGTTTTAGGTGTGTATTCAAGTTCCATTTCCTCCCTTTTCCTTCAACGAGCCTCATTAAATCAATGGTGTGCCTTATAACCTTGTCTATGTAAGAGTCAAAACAACGTATTTCAACAATATTAGGATGCATCATCAAATTCATCCACAAAATTAATGCAGGCCATCTTCTCCCACCCTTGAGCCTCAAAGTAAGCCCAAACTGTGCAAGTATATCCTGTCCACTTTCATCCTGCCCCCTGTTAAGGACCCCAGGCTGTGGGAGTATATTCTGTCTGGCTTTTTCACATCCCCGCTGTGGGTGTAACACAGACCTTGGATGGGAAGAAAGGTTTTCCTTCATATTCTAGCATGGATGTGGCTCTATTATCCCACATCCCTGCATCTCATTTGCCCCTGTTTCCTGGGAGCCTTCCCTTTCTCAGGACATGAAAGCACAGGTCATGACCTGTCTCTAGCCACAACAGACAAAAATTCAGCTGTGCCTCTTTGACTAAAGTTCCCATGTCCTCATCTCCTTCAGCTGGCATAGCCACCAGGGTCTCCCTTGCCTCTGGCAGAGTGCACTGGGCGCAGGGCAAGAGTGCAGTTTTCTGAGGCATGCTCAGGAGCAAGGGCAGTGAGCAGAGGGCCAGATGCATGGGAGCAGGGCACACCAGAGTTGGGGCATTGTGGGGTGGCTCATCATGGTCATGGCAGGGGCTCCAAAGACAGGGAAAGAATAGTGGAATGATCATTTGAGTGGCCACATAGGAAAGGAGGGAGTGTGTCTTCACATGCTGACCCTATTCTCCTTAGTTCTGGCTGTCCTGTAGGGGAAACGCCGATTTTCCAGAAGCTCCTTCCAGAGACTTGCTGGGACTCTCCATAATGCTCATGCCCAGGAGTACAGGTGTCCTGGAACTGGCATAAGAAAGTGGCACACACTGGACAGCTCAAGCACTGGCTGACTAGTGTGTTTGGCCATGAAGACCAGAAGGGGTGATCAGGTGTTGCAGATCTGTCTCTTCCGGGACAATGCCTAATCTTTCATAAGCCAAATTATGCCTGAAATGAATATATATGGATAGGATCTATTAGAATGACTTACAGGCTGTGGTTCAGCTAGTCCAACAATGGCTCTCTACCAACAGAATGTCCAAGAATCCAGGGGTTGTTCAGTCTATGAGGCTGACTGTCTCAGCTAGTCTTTACTATATGCCAGAATCCTGAAGAAGTAGGCGCTAATGCCAGTGAAGGAAAACTTGCCAGCGAAGAGTGAGAGCAAGCAGGCAGAGAGAGAGAGAGCTTCCTTCTTCCGTGCCCTTTATATATAGGCTTTCAGCAGAAGGTGTGGCCCAGATTAAAGATGGATCTTCCCACTTCAAACGATTTAATTAAGAAAAACTTCCTCACAGGTATACGCAGCTGCTTGGGTTTTAGTTAATTTCAGATGCAGTCAAGTTGACAACCAAGAATACCCATCATAGAGGCACTAGGGTTCTACCCTCATAATGGAAATTTCAGAGAGACACAGTCTGGTTCCTAAAGCCAGTGTAGAGGACAGGAGGGTGCTGTGCAGCAGCGCCAGGGAGCCAAGCAGCTTCCCTGCATGCAGTGAGCAGTGTGAGAAAGGGTGAGGAGGCAATACCCTGCGGCATCTCAGACTGTTTCCATAGGTCTGGCCCATCACCCTTCTCTCTGTAAAGCCACCCATGCGCCAGGCCTCATCACCCAGCATCAGGCCGCCTTTCCTAGTCTGAGGAGCCCCTTGGCCATAGGCCACATCTGCAGAGTCACGCGAAGCAGAGGCCACTGTGACCATGGCCACGGTATGCAGCTTTACAGCTAGCTACTCGGCTGCCATTACAGAGTGGCCTCCTGAAGTGTCCCTGGGCCTCTGCTGTCTATCCCCTCCCAATGCTCAGCTTGTCACAGGAAGAGGGAACCCGGCCTCCTCTGCCCCCTCCAGCTGTAGAGCTTAGTGCTGCAGCCAACATGCAGATGTGGGAAGGGAGCTAGCTGCTCAGGCGCAGTCTCGACTCAGACCCCAGCTGGGCCTTGTCTAATTCCCCTTACTTCAGGAGCGCTGCTTCCATGGCACAGGATTTCCCAAGAAGCCATTCTCTTTCATCTGGGTTTTGAGAGCCAAGAAGCCAAATTCATGGTGTAGGGGAGAAGGCTCACACAGCAGGAAGAAGAATGTCACTCCCCAAAGTCCCTTCGCTCCTGCAGGGGTCTCCAGGGACTCTGGAATACGACTTTGCAGAGAACCTCGAGCAGATGGGTGGCTGCCTGTCGTCACCACTGTGACAGCCCTGTTGGTGCCATCTGGAACACTCCACCACAAGATGGGGGAACAAGATATGCTATATCTCACCTCAGGAATTCTGGGAAATTTGAAAGACCAAGGTGCTCTGGGAGACAGAAGAGAGAGAGGCAGCAGATTCCACATAGACAGAGCTGCGGCAGAGAGGGAAGTCCAGGGCTGGTGAAGAGTGGCGATGTCACACCCGGTGACACTGTGGTGGAGGAGCAGGCTGCAGCTGGCGAGACTGCGAAGAAACAGAGCCTTGAGCCAGGAATGGGACTCTGAGGTCCTTCGTGTCTAGAGCAGAGCTGACGTGTGAGGCTGGAAGCCTGGCTCAGACTCGCTTCCTGTGTGACTGGCTGAGGTCACCATGGTTAGCAATACTGTAGGAGGGCTCAAAGATGGGAAGTGGGGTGTTGAGCAAAAGGGAATCAAAGATGACCTGGAGGAGCCCAAGTCCTGGCTGCTGGCTGTGGAGGTAGAAAAGGCAGGATGGATGTGTTTCCTTTGTCTCATCCTTCCTCTTCCAAGCAAGTTCCTGGAAGGCATCACGTCCCGCATCTTCCAGGCCACGGCATACAGGGTTGAGACAGTGAGAGGGTGCTGTTCTCTACCACAGGCAGCTAGTCCTGGAGAATGATCTCTCTAGCTGGCAAACCGCAGGGTACAGCGCAGCAGCCAGGACAGAGGAAGTGGGGTACATAGGACTTCCGTGACATAGCAGTACCAGTGGACGAGAAGGTCTGGGAGGACATGAGCACTGGTGCAAAGATGGGTGTGGTGGGTCCAGGAGGGGATCTGAAAGTTCAGAGCAGATCTCAGCTAGAGCCAGGGGTCACAGCGGACATAAAAATGAGGCTGAAATGGGAGACAGGATAGGAAGACAGGCCAGGCCAGAAGGCCCCTGGAGGGCTGGAGCCTTCGCGCTGATCCAGCCTGTGATGGAAGTGCAGGATGGGGAAGCTGGGTAAACAAGCTGGGTCCTAGTAGTTTTGGAAAGGTGACAAGAACTGTGAGACAGAGGCCAGGGACTGTCATCTGCGGCCTCTGCAATCAGGCACAAATGGGTTCCCGTAAGTGGATTCCCCGAGGAGGCAAGCGGAATTGAGTCCTCACGGAGGCATATGGAAATGCCTTTTGTGAATAATGCGGCTGCCTCCCCCAGAACCTTGCAGTGATGTGCCTCCCTGGCCTTTGTCAGAGTGTGTCCGCCAAGACTCCGCCAGCAGGCAGGTTTTATGACTTCCATTTGGGGAACGAGAAAAGTGGCTTCCGGTGACTCGGAAGCTTGTCATTCAGGGACATTTCTACTCCCTCTGGCTCCTGACTTTCTTGGATCAGATCAGCACATGCTGAGGGACAAGGTCCTTCTGTCACTTCTCCTTCCCTCTCTGAGCCCCATTTTGCAGCCCCTTATCCCACAAGAATCCCATATATACACACACTTCTCATCTACCTCTGCCCCGACCTCTCTGAGTTCTCCCATCAGCTCCACTGTGTCCTAAATAAGATGCCCCTTGGACTTCCCAACGCTGTCAGTATCTAATAGATTTCACACGTGACAGGCCTGCTACTTTAACTAGTGGGACAACACAACATTGTCCCCACACTGATGCTCGGGAGCCTTGTTCTCTCCCCCACTCCACGGCACACTGCTCCTCTGGACCAGCTTTCCCGGCCTGCCACACTGAGGCCTGGCCTCTCCTCAACTCCTTCCAGGGCTTCCAGCCAGAGAGGCATTTGTAGAGAAAGGTCAGATGGCACCAAGAAGAAGCTGTAATGGAGGATGGCAGGTGCTAACAGGTGGGAAGAGCCAAGAGCAGTCAGGACAAGCAGTGAGGGACAGGGAAGAGGAGATGCAGGGAAAGGTAAAGGGAGGGGGTACAGGGAGGGAGGGATATGAGGAAGGATGAAGGGAGAGATGCAGGGAGGGCTGCATGGAAGGATGCAGGGGGTGACATATGCAGGGCTGTATGGAAGGCTGCAGGGAGGGACACAGTGAGGGATGTCTGGAGGGATGCAGGGGGTGACACATGCAGGGCTGCATGGAGGGACACAGGGAGGACTGCATGGAAGGCTGCAGGGAGAGACACAGGGATAGCTGCATGGAGGGATACAGGGAGAGCTGCATGGAGGGATGCAGGGAGGGATACAGGGAGGGCTGCATGAAGGGATGCAGGGAGAGGCACATGCAGGGCTGCATGGAAGGATGCAGGGAGAGACACATGCAGGACTGCATGGAAGGCTGCAGGGAGGGACACAGGGAGGGCTGCAGGGAGAGATACAGGGAGGGTTGTAGGGGGGAGGTAAGGGGATGTAGGGAAGGGTGCAAGGAAGGATGAAGGGAGAGATGAAGGGAGGGCTTCAAGGAGGGGTGCAGGGAGGGGGTACAGGATGAGCCAGGCCTCTGAGCAAATCTGCTGATGCTTCCCAGAATCAGAAAGTAGCTAACAGGAAAGATGGAAGAGAATGTGGAACAAGACTTGGAGAGAGAGGCTTTGAAAGGCGGAGGAGCGTTTTCAGTCCAGCAAGTAGTAGCAAGAATCCACTGTCCATTGTTCATCGTAACTGGACCAGCTGGTGACAAGCCAGTCTATGTTCCTCTGCCATGACACTCTGTCTTGGCCACAAAAGGGTGGCAGGGTGGGGCAGGGGTGATGAGCCTGACCCCATTGTGTAGAACAAGTGGAGCTAGTATTCTCTTGGCTCTTTCTGAGCAGACAGGGCAGGGGTGGAAGAGGGTTGGTTTGTATACACAGCGTTTGTGATATTAGCTGGTAAATAATGCATGAACCCGAATCGTGTTTGGCACAGAGTGCTCTTTCTGCAAAATGTGACACCCAACAAAGCTAAAAAAATAAAATAAACAAGGAACTGCATCTCAAAGGAGTGGCCCGATGTCTGCAGCTGTCCTTCCTCAGTGAGAACCAACCTCACCAGGAAGCTAGGACCTCAAGGGCAAGCAGAGATAAAGGCACCCGAGCACATGCCTTGCTCTGCAAGGCTCTCCAGGCTGCATCTGCCTACCTGATGCTCCAAGGACAACTCTGTGAGGTGGAAACAGTCATGCAGCATCTTCCCAGGGTGACTGTGAAGACAATTGTGCATTCTCACACCGGTTCCACCCAGCGAGCAGCTCCAACGGGTGCATTACGAGGGGTGCTGTAAACCTTGGGTTTAAACTTGGACCCAAGACATCTCTCTTTTTTTATGTAGATTCTCATTCCACACAGGGCCATAGATGTTTTCAAGTGAGTTGAGAGTGAGGCTCTTTCCTTCAAGCTCTTCAGGGAAGGTATAATAGTGGGTATCAAACATGGAAGCACCTTTTTGTATCTGGGGGGCTCTCACTTCATGAGTCTGGGGGATAGATACTGTTCTGCAAAAGCAAAGCTAATGATACCTGGATGTTGACATGGGTGATGGGTTATGAACAAGTGACCCAGAGGACCCATGTTGTATGCTCTAGGGTGAGTGCAGAGGTATCAGGAACCTCCTGCAAGGACATGGTGTGTAGTTTAGAACCCTGCTTTGGCTACACAGTTCTTATTTCCTGCTTATTTCTTTACCTTCCTGGAGGCAGAAAGCTTACTGAGAGCCCCCAAATCTCCTGGATGAACTGCTGTGGCGTACAAGCAGCTGTGGCCTGCAAACTGAGCTCTCAGCCTGAAGTTCCTGTTACTGCCACCGAGCATCTTTGTGGTCCTGAGAAGGTTCTCCACAGCAATGTCTTAGCGGGCACTGCCAGGCCAAGTCCATTCAGGTGGGGTAATATTCAGACAGTCTATGGTAATGGCCCTGGGACAGCAGCTCAGGATGGGGGCCTCACTGGTGCTGTGGTTTCTTTAGTCTCCTCTGACTGTGCCAGGAGGACGTTTATCCTACCCGAGCTGCTGGGACCTGACGCTTGGTCTTTTTCCGTCATTTTGGGAACGCCATCATTATTACATCAGACGTTTCTCTTGCTCTGTTCTCTCATTTTCTTCTTGTCCAATGACACATACGTTGCACCAGAGTCTCACTGTATAGTTCAGCTTAGCATGAAATTCATTATGTCACCCATAATTACATGTTAGAGTTACATGTGTGATCCTCCTGCTTCAGCCTTTCAAATTCTGAGATTCTAGGTGTGCACCACCATGCCTAGCTGTCTAAGTCTGTGATACGGTTCTATTTCTCTCTCTCTCTCTCTCTCTCTCTCTCTCTCTCTCTCTCTCTCTCTGCATGCGCATGCTATGGTTTTTTAAATTTATTTATTTTTTCTATTTTATTTCCATTCGGGGAGTTTCTATTGACTAATACCCAAGATCTCTAATCCTTTACTTGGCAGTAAATTGCCAACCACAAAACTGCCCAAGACATCCTTCATTCTGTCCATATTTTCCTCTCTAGCACTTTTGTTCTTTCTTAGCATTTTCCTCTTTCAGCTCATGGTTATCATCTGTTCTTGCATGTGGTCTTCCTTTTTCATTACAGCCTTGAACGTGGTTTAAAATTTCTCATCTGATCACTTCATGTGCTGGCTAACTTGACATAAACTGTAGTCATCTGAGAGGAGGGAACCTCAACTGAGGAAATATCTTCATAAGATCACGTTGCAGGCAAGCCTGCGGAACATTTTCTTTCTTTCTGTTTTTTTTTTCTTTTATAGAAAAGAAGCAAGATATACAGGAAAACTAGTCTTTATTGAAATTCCAGTTTGAACGCTTCCTAGCTTTCTGAATTGTCAGGCGACTACCTTTTCTGAGATCAATTTAATCACATCAAAAGAGGAATGATGATGTATGTAAAGAGTGTATTTTAGCTTAGAATAATGGGTTTTTTGCTGTTAGGTTGTTATACTTGAGTTAAACATTTCCATTGTTTTATTTTACTTACCATTCAAAATAGCCAAAAATATAATGTCAGCTCCTTCTAGAATGTCTAACACAGTGTGACCAGCCTCATCCTCCACATGCTTCTCATAATAAAGCTATACTTTACCAAAGGCTCAGAAGCATGGAGCCAAGTGACTATGGGCTGAACCCTCTGAATCTGTGAGCTAAGTAGGTAATTCCTTTTAGTAGGTATTTATGTCAGGGAATTTGTCATAGAAATGCAAAAATAACTAAAACATACACCAAATCTATCATGGGAACATTTTCTTAATTAATGATTGATGGGGGAGGCTCAGCCCATTGTGAGTGGGGCCGCCTCTGGGATAGTGGTCCTGGGTTCTATAAGAAAGCAGACTGAGCAAGCCAGGGTGAGCAAGCCAGTAAACAGCACTCTTCCCTGACCTCTGCATCAGTTCCTGCCTCCAGAATCCTGCCTTGTGTGAGTTTTTGACCTGACTTCCTTAAGTGATAAACAGTTATATGGGAGCATAAGCCAAATAAACCCTTTTCTCCCCAGCTTGTCTGTTGTCATGGTGTTTCATCACAGCAATAGTAACCCTAACTAAGAGACTCCAACAGCTGGGTCATATCTACACCACCTTCCAATTCTTGATTTGTCTCTTCAATGGGTAAAATTTGAACAATCGCTTCCTGGTTCACTTTGGAGCTCACTGTTGAAAGCCTAACATGGGATATTGAGTAACAGCAACAGAGGTCTATGGTGATATTTTCTTTTGTACTAAAATGTTATTTGTATGTTAATAAATAAAGTTGCCTGGGGGTTAGAATTATTAGCAAGCCATAGGAAAGCAGGGCGGTGGTGGCGTATGCTTGTAGTCCCAGCACTTGGTAGGCAGAGTTAGGTAAGTCTCTGTGTGTTCAGGGATACAGCCAGCATTGGATACACATGCCTTTAATCTCAATACCAACCATGGAACACCTGGAGGTCTATACAGACAGGCTGTGATGAGGCGGTCATGTGGTTGGGTTTACAACCAATGAGAAGGCAGAACAGAAACTCTATATAAGGACTTTAACACAGGAAGTAGCTCTGGTTCGGAGAGGTAGGACCACCGCAGAAGGGTAAGGTTTTAGCTCTTAGCTCTGACCACTTGGCTTTCTTCCTTGCATTGGTTCTGTGTTTTTTATTTAATAAAATGGTTGGTTACATCTACAGAGGTCATTTTTTTTTTAATGTTCACTCTAACTGTTGGCGTCAGAAGCTGTGTGGTGCTGTCTCCTTTTCTTAGCCACTCCTGCTATGAGATCTCACAAGAAAAGCATTTAGTCAATACATGTTTATTGAGGTCAAGAAGTTCTGTATACCTGGAGATCCTGGGACAATGAACAAGATGGTGTGACATGTGCCACTAACCATATGAAAGGGGTGGGGTGTGACTGAATGTGAAAACCATCAAATGGATGGAAGGAGACAGCACAGTTTTGCAGAGAGGAAGCCCTCAAATGAGGCACCGTGTAGGAATGGTGAGGAAGAGACGAGAAGGGGAACGTATCCTTACACATCATGGTTAACATGGGCAAAGCAGAAAGGGAGTTGACCTGGGATGGATTTGAGTGGGAAGTGTGGTAGATTCTGTCCTTGTGCCAACTACACGCATCTGCCCCTTGCTGGCCATGTGGAGCAGAGTCCTTCTGGTTCCTACCACATCCTCAGAGCCAGACAGAGACCTACACAGTGCAGATGTGCAGTGCGTACCTGCCTGCGAAGTCACAGAGAGGATTTCGTTCAATTGAATGAAAGAAATCAAGGCTAAGGATTCAGGAGACAGCTGAGGCCATCACGTCCCACAGCGTGGGCTTTGGACATGAGGATGATTCAATAGGAGGGTAGCCTCTCTGCCCACAACTGTCAGGGGCCTTATCTAGTATCACTAACCAGCTCCACCCTCTTGATATTTCACATTCCTCCCTAGCAAGATATTCTCCCTGGAGAGAAGATGCATACTACTTAGGGTCTTCCTGACAGAGTGCACCTAATTCCAAGGCTCTCACTTTGCATATAAGTAAACTGAGGCCCAGAGAGAGATGTGACTATACAGCTGTACCGGCAGGACATCAAGTTATCTCTTTCCAGTTTTCCAAAATGCTGGGGCTCCCAGGTTCCACCAACAGGATTATGGGGTCATCTCACCCAGTATCTTGGGTCTTGTCATCTATCCCACATCCACCACACCCTATGACCCAGTACACTTTATTCTTTATGCTTCCAATTTCTCTCACACTAAATGAAGTGTTTATAAACTCATTGGTAGGGATATCACGGAGTGTGTCCAATGGTAAAATGATTAGATCTTTGCAAGGTCTGGGGTGTAAAGAATAATTCCTGGCACCCAAAAGTAGCCCCTAGGGTAGGATTCTTCCGGCTGGCTAGCTTGTGAGAGAGCAGAGGGAGATCTAGAGATCTGTACTTTCTCTGCCTATCAGGAGGCCTGCTTGAATGCCCCAGAATGCCCAAGGCAGAGTGGGCTGTGGGAGCAGAAGGAGGCCAGTAGTCCCAGAACATCACCAAATAGCTTTATTTCTCTACGTTTCCCTACAGGACAGTCCTTACTCCATTTAGAATCTTCTGACATCCACCGTCCTTGACAACTGTACCAGCACTCATCAAGTCTTCAGGGCTCAGAGCGCGTGTGAAGATTTCGCGTAGGAAACCGAGTGCTGCTTCCCATCTTCAGCAACTTCAGGGTCCGCCTGTGTTGAGGCGCGTGCTCCCATCAGCCATTCACGAAGTGTCTGCTGGAATTAGTAAATCCCTTTCATTTACTTACGTAGGAGAAAATGTTTAATAGCTGCCACATGAAATTTGCAAATTGTGCTCCGTCTGGGGCTGATTAATAAAACACCATGGAAAATACATCAGTCATTTTGGGATTTAAATTAGCACGGCATTCCACTTGAATCATCCTCTTTTGCAAAGCTGATATGGCCTTGCATCCCCCCTCCCTCTCCTCCTTCATCCCTATTTTTTTTTCTTCCAATCTCTTCAGTTCAGTTGCTCGGTTGAGGAGCCAAACGAGAGAAAGATGAGGTTGTTTGTGACTGTCGCTTATCAGTCCTAGTCGACCTGTGGCAGGCTGGGGGGACTCATTTATCTCCATGTCCTCTGGGTGCCAGCACACAGTAGGTGACAGAGAACTGAATGGCAGATTATGAAATTGTGGAGCTTCATTGAGACAGGCCTTGGAACCCCTTCCCTGTATGGTTGCCATGGGTTCCAAGTAGCTAGAATGTGCCCAGCATTTCAGCTAGCCAGGTATTATGTTAAGAAACTTTCAGGGATTCTTTTACATTGTTGAAATCTCTCAGATGATGAGGAGGGACACCTTCATCCCATCTTCAGATGACGTCTGAAGCTTGATGGTGTTAAGAGCCCTCTCTTGGCATTCACCACAGAACAGAAGGTAAATCCAGGGCTTTCTAAAGTGGCAGGTGCATCTGTGGTCTTCTCCCCCAGTGTCCATGTTCTGTAGATGGAGGGACTGAAGCACAGCCCGCGACTTCAGTAATAGCTGCACACTGATTGGGGGAGCTCTGAGGGTACGATAGGAACCTCTCAATCCTTAGACAGAGCACCACTCATTGGCAGATACCTGGGGTAGCTTGCTACGCTCCAGTCCATCTGCTGGGCCCATAGGGATCAATGCAAGCCTAAGAGGCCTCCAGTTAGTTATTCCACAGAGGTACAGTGTACCAGGCTAGAAGTCCAGGACTTGATCCTACAGAGAGTGGCTTGAATTGAGAGAAGGCAAACCTTCTCATTCTAGCTAACCCTCTATGGCACCACTCATGAATTGGAAGTAATAACACATGCCCTGCCCACATAAGAGGACTTTGTGAGGGTTAGATCTGGAAAAAGAATACAACAAAGGGTATTTTGAAGAGCTAAGGCCCCCCCCCC
>CABHPR010119513.1:3142-14287 GCA_902168415.1 Peromyscus melanophrys
AAAACAAAACAAAACAAAACAAAACAAAACAAAACAAAACAAAACAAACAAACAAAAAAACCCCCCAACTTGCTGGGTGGCAGTGGCACATGCCTTTAATTCCAGCACTCAGGAGGCAGAGCCAGGTGGATTTTGTGAGTTCGAGGCCAGCCTGGTCTATAGAGCGAGATCCAGGACAGGCACCAAAACTACACGGAGAAACCCTGTCTCGAAAAACAAAACAACAATGCCTTTTCTGCATCTAGTGAGATGATCATGTGACCTCTGTTTGCAATGCAGTGCTTCCATCAACTACCCAAACTAAGAAAATAATGCTTTCCTTTTCCTTCTTTTTATTTCTTTTTCTTTTAGATACAGTCCCAAAGCCCATGCATGCTTTTCTAGGTATTCTGAGTCTCCTTACTCATTCTCAGACATCCTTGTGTCTGTGAGGGCTAAGGTTATGGTTTAAGTTTAAATTACTTTGGAGATCTATAAAACAAAAATGTCTCTAACCTATAAACCCAACTTGCCCAAGGACAGATAACTTTCTGGAATGCTGGGAGTTGTTTATGTAAGATAAACCTTGGGTTTTCACTTCTGTAAACAATCTTAATTGCCCTAACTACACAAGATGTGCTTGGTCACACTTATGGGACAGGTATGTAGGCAGGAACTATGTCAGGATGTATGATTGCCGCTGATTGGACAAAAGTGGAAAGTATCCATCATCTGTATAAGCCCCTGTCTAATGTTATTCTGCATCATACTCTGGGAAACTCGAATGTGGACTTGGCCAATATTTAATAATAAAGCTTACTTCAGATTTAGCTCAAAAAAAAAAAAACAAAAAAAAACCAAAACAACAAACAAACAAACAAACAGAAATTTTTTAAGAGAGGAAGAATTTATTCTGACTCATGGCTCAGGGGATATAGTCCATCATGGCAAGGAAGGCATGGCTTGGTGGAAGGAATGTGTACCAGTCAGGAAATCGATAGCTAGAGCTGAGCTGGGATCACTCTTCTCTGACCTTACTCCTAAAGTCCCATGACTGCTGGCTAGTCTCCATGTCCCAGAGATTCCACAACCTTCCCAGAGAGCATCTCCAGCTGGCGGCCAGATGTTCACACACATGAACCCGTGGGCGACATTTTACATCGAAACCGTAACAGTTCCTGGCTCATGGCCATCGCATGGTGAAAAATATGTTCAGTCCGAGTTCAAGATTCGCTGTAGTGCTAACAGTTCCAACACTGTTCAAAAGTCCTGAGTCCAGAAAGTCTTCTGAGATTCAAGGCAGTCTGCTGGTTGGGAGCCTGTACAGCTGAGGCACTGTTCCCCCTCCCCCTGCCAAGGAGCCCCACAGCTGGAGCAGCTTGGTCCTTGCTCCTTGTAGTCGAATGGCACTTCCATTTCTCCACACTTTCCAGTTGTCTTAACATCCACACATTGTGATTTCTCATTCTTGTCCATTCTTCAGAACAGAGCTGACGTTTTCCTTAGGGTGACTCTTTCTATCCACCGTGTTACACAGGGACAGCTTCTAACTCATCATCTTATCCCTGAATTCCATCAGGTACTCCCCTCTTAAATGCATACTTATTCTCCTTTGCATGTGATCCGTCACAGCTCTATCCATGGGCTGCATAAACTCTGAGAACTGTCCAATCCTGATATCATCTCTCCTCACCTGCCTTCAGAATAGGGGCCAGAATTCCTTTGTCCTTAAGCTTTGTGAGTGAGTCAGATACCTGATGTCCATCTGTGAATTCTTCATCGGGGGATCGAATCAAACCTTTTCCCCTGGGCGTTGGTGAGGCAGGTTCAGTCTACTTCTTTCATCTAAAGTGGAAGGGATTTGTTACAAACAAGTGCTTCAAAAAATCCCCCAATTTCCCAATTCCCAATGTTTTCATAATGGCTTTGATGTACAAGAGACAGTAGCATTCCCCCACCTTACCACTATATTAAAAAAAAAAATAACCCTATAGTGTCCTTAAACTTCATTTTGAATAGCCATCTAATGTTTAGAGATTTAAGCATGGTAGCCTCATTATTACACTTGGCATATAAATGTGCATTTGATCTAATACACATGCTTTAGCTGTTGAAATCTATTGACAATCAAATCACTTAACCCAGTTAATTGAAGGACTAAAATGATAGTCTTCCTAATACCCAAACACTCTGCATTGCTCAGATTTGAATGGGTCCCTGGGCTTAGTTTCCACCTTTAAGGCGTTTTTGTGGTTGCATTTGATGAAATCAAAGCTCTAAAACTTTCTGGACACAAGAAAAGATTGGATAGAAAGTTGGATATCACATTTCCCCAAGAGCATCAAATCGAAGTTATAAATACAGTGGAGAACCTGGAGGAGTTGGTGGCTGAGCAGAGCTAAACCTGGTCAGCTTTGGAGACAGAGAACCTGAAAGCCCGTCATCCTGCTCCTGAGTGTGAAGTTTTAGGGGGGACCCTAGGTTGGGTCTATTGATCTGCGTCTTGACTTTATCAGCTGTGTGGTGAGTCTGTTTGTTGGGCCACATTGTATGGAATTCTTTAAGTCACCGAGATGCAATATTGTGGTGATATATTATGTACCCTAATAAACTTATCTGGGGATCAGAGGACAGAGCCAGCCACTAGATTAGAAACAGGGCCAGGCAGTGGTGACACACACCTTTAATCCTATCACTTGAGAGGCAGAGATTCATCTGGATCTCTGTGAGTTCAAGGCCATACTGGGACCAGAGCCAGGCATGATGGCACACACCTTGAATCCCAGCACTAGGAAGGAAGTAAGACGGCAGGGCACAGAAGGGTAAATAAGGCTTGAGGAGACAGGAATTCCCTCTCATGAGGCTGAGGATTTTGTAGAGGTAAGAATGTGGCTGGCTTGTTCTGTTTCTCTGATCTTTCAGCTTTCACCCCAATATTTGGCTCCAGGTTTTTTTCTTTTTTTAATTAGTAAGACCTTTCAAGATTCATGTTACACAATATTAACCCTATGGGCTGATCTTAGACTCAAAAATCTCAGAGGGGACTCAGGGCAATGACCAGAAAGCCCATGTCGATCCTGAGTGCAGGGCAGGGCTGGAGTCATATGACTCTGACATCTGTTGCTTCCTACTTGTCATCTTGCCCTGTAGTTCTAGTAAATCCATAGTATTCTATATTTCAGACCTGAAAAATGCTTTGTGACCCCAAGCAACAGGTACAAAATTGAAAGACACTCTGTATGAAGCCAAACAGCAGATTTCATTACCGTATTCACTCATTCATTTACCTCTACTGTAATTGCTGACCACTAAATGCATGCCAGTTAATATGGTACTGGCTGCAAAGCACCTCAAACTCTAGTGAGGATTTCAACATAAAACTTACGTAAATTGAAGAGAAAAGGCCTGTGCATAGCAGGTTGTCTAACTTCTTCTCTGTAGAAAATTGAAATTTACCTGGTTGGTTTTAGAACCATGTACTTGCTATATGGGAAAAATACTTAGAAACATTAGGGCAGTATGATGCTATCGTTAATAATTTCCTCTTCATTGAATCATAGCAGTTTGGGAAAGAGTGTATGCAGCTATGAAGAATAGTTGTTCTATAAACCCCTCCTTCTTTGCTTGACATGGATAAAAAAATCCACAAACACAAAACAGTTTTTTGTTTGTTTGTTTGTTTTTTGTTTTTTGTTTTTTTTGTTTTTTTGAGACAGGGTTTCTCTGTGTAGCTTTGCGCCTTTCCTGGAACTCACTTGGTAGTCCAGGCTGGCCTCGAACTCACAGAGATCTGCCTGCCTCTGCCTCCCGAGTGCTGGGATTAAAGGCGTGCGCCACCAACGCCCGGCCAGTTATGTTTTATCTTAATATGAAAACAATGATTTGGCTCTTTTGAAAGGATGGAAGTTTATATGTATATACATATGTATATATATATTATAAATATATAGTTTCTTCTTTCTACCAGATCTAGGTCAAGATCATTGTTTTTCTCTTATTGGCTCTAGTGGGTTTCTTTATACTTCACATCTAGTTGTTCATTGATTATATGAGTGGGAGACTAAAGGGTATCTTTAAGAAAAACATGAATGAAGTATGGTTTTCCCTCACTGATAATACTGTGCATAAAGGGATTCTAAGTGATATTAGAGACTTTTGACATTCATGTTCCAAGAGCCTTAGCTAATACTCACAGGTTACTTCCAAATGCTTCTTGTTTTTCTTTTTGTCAGCCACAATCCTTTTCTCAACATGTCAGTGGTGATTTTTGCCCGCCATCTATCACTTAGTTACACAGGTTAAAAATCTTGTGATGGGTGTTTACTCATGTTGTAAAATATTCCTTGTGGGAGCAATGGAAGGTGGTTTTCAGTGGACCTATAAACATTGTTTCATAGTAAGAGCTGACACTTCAACCCTTCATTTCTGCAGCCACATAGGAGTAGTAAGTGAGTTTCTGCTTTCCAAGTTTATATAGCTGACTTCAGACGCCATTCCTCATGGAGATCTCTTATTCCCAGAGAAATAGTCCTGGTTTGAGCTGAATCGGAAGGACATCATGTTAAGCAAACAGTCCTTCTGAAAGTGTTGCAAGCAAGTTTTGAACAATAGCTTTTTATTGCATCTAAAAGTTAAAAGATATCTTAATTAATTCTTAGAGAATTTGATTCAATGCATTTTGATCATGTTCATCTTTCAACGATTCCCATATCTACTCTCTCTACCCACACCTCGCCCACTCAACTTCGAGTTTTCTTCTGCTTTGCCTCCCCATCATGCCCATTTGTGTTGTCAACTACTCTTGAGAGTGAGGCTGACCTACCAAGGGTTACCTAATTAAAGAAAGCCGACTCTTTTCCCAGCAGCTATAAAATGCCAATAGTTCCTCAGTTAGTGGTGGGATTTTGTTCCCACCTCCTCCCTCAACTACATTCTGGGAGTTTGGCTAGAGCTTGCCCAGGACTTGTGCATACTATCATAATTTCTATGAGTTTGTGCAAGTGTCCTGTTGTGTCTGCAAAACACTGTTTCCTTGATGCTATCCATTTCTTCTGGCTCTTATAATCCTACCCCCCTTTCCTGCTAAGATCCTTGACTCTTGGAGGGAGTGTTCTGATATATAAGTCTCATTTAGGGCTGAGGATTCCACAATCTCTTATTCTCTGAACATTGACCAGTTGAAGGTCTCTGTGTTAATTGTCATCTACTGCAAGAAGAAGCTTCTCTGATGACAGTTGACAGATGCACTATCTTTGGGTATAGCAATAAGTCATCAGAAGTCATTTTAATATTATGTCCATTTAACAGAACAATAATATTAGATTCTCCTCTAGGGCCTATGACCTGTCCAGGCACATGTTCTTGTTCTAGAAAATCAACTCTACAAAACATGTTTTGTGGTCAAACATAGTTGAAAGAAAAGAAAAAAGATCTCCAAATGAGATTGTCTTATTCACACTGCGGTAGTTAGTAGGGGAAAGAAACCGCTCTTACCATTACCTTGCTCACAAAGAAGTTTCTGCAATTTGGTTGCCTTGGCCAACTTCCTTCCTCCCCATCTTCAGAGTGAAAGCAAAACTGGCCAGCGAGGTCTATAAGGCATCTAGGTTGAAGACTGAGGAGGTTTTGGAGCAAACTCCTCTTCAACAAAATGAAAAAGAGATAACAGAACCTCAAGTATTGTTGATCACCCAGAAAGTGTCTGATAACCCCAATGGACCATGGTGGTGATGGGCAGAGGGGCAAGTCTAGCACTGAGCGAAGGTAAATTGCAGCTGGCTGGGAAACACTCGCTGGAATAAACTCACATTTATATACCCGAAGCAGCATGTCCAGGCTCACTGAGCAAGAACTGTATTTAATCTAGTCAGTCTTCCATCCATTCTGAAAAAGCTGAATTATCATATCAGGAGTCAAAGATGTCATTTTGTGTGAAAGAGAAAAGAGTGAAAATGGGACCATTAGATTCAAACTTTGGGGTATTTTATGCTACTGTTTAAAGAAGACTCCATTGCTACTAATGTTTCTCTCTACATAGCCTGCAGTCAATGAATACATTTCCAATGCTGGAAATATGCTCACCTTCCATTTTCCTTTGGTTGAATCTTTAACTTCTCTAATCTTACAGGGAGTTATCTTCTAGCATGGCTGCAGGTGGTGTTCATTCTTGTTCCTAATATGCTATTAATCGCAGACACACAAATAAGGAGCACCCTTGTGGAGGTAAATGCGACATAGCCTTACTGAAACACAAAGAGCCTTGGACAACCCTGGAATGGTGTAACATGGCTGCCACCTCCTCTCCCTCCTCCTCTTTTTAGAATACCTTTTATCTATTCTTTTATCTATTACAATGCAATATATTTTGTTCATATCCACCTCAGTTACTACCTTCCTCTTCCTTTGGACACACTCCAACATGTCACCTTCTTAAAAGTTGTTGGAATTTGCATGTGCATGTGTGTGTGTGTGTGTGTGTGTGTGTGTGTAAAATCTATTTCTTCTATTTTCTCTTTGAGATATACTATTCTTTTTTTCTCTTGATCCAATTTGTCAGTGAGACTTTCCCCTAAGTTTTTTTGTTTGATATTCAATTTCTCAGTTCCAGTTATATTTCAGTTTGGCTTTTCTTCAGAGGTTCTATCTCTTTTTATATCTTGAATTGTTTTTGTTATTCCCATTCAACTGTTTGTGTTTTTGGGGGGTCTTCATTCAAGCATTTATTCTTATCCTCCTTAAGCCCCTTGATCATATTTATAAGTACCATTTCAAAGTTTCTTGCCTTGTGCATCAGCTAAGTTGCTTTTTTGGGGGCTTCTTACAATGGGAGTACCCACTGAGTCCAGTTAGTGTTGCCTGCTGGAATGCTGACTGAGCTTGTTGGCTTTGTCTTGTGACAGTGACCACAGTTGTGGTGAGTTCATGAGAGCAACAGCCATGTTATGTCCAGAAGACAGCACTTCACAGCTCTCCTCCCCCGATTCTGGCTCTCACAATCTTTCTGGATACCTAAAGCCTTACTGGGAGGAAGGGGTTAACATGGCTTCTTCTCATGATATTTTATGTCTTGAGAGAGAAAAGTTGAGGAAATGCTTCCTTCAAGACCTGTGCTATCTTTTCTGTGCTTCTGCAGTTCTATAAGTTAGAGTGGCTTCATTTAATAAGAGTTCTCTCTATAAGAGTAAAGTTCCTGCCAGGTAGTGGTGGTGCATGCCTTTAATTCCAGCACTTGGAAGGCAGAGGCAAGGTTTTATGACATCTTAGTCTACAGAGCGAGTTCCAGGACAGCCAGGGCTACACAGAGAAACCCTATATCAAAAAACAAAAACAAACCCAAACCAAAAACCAAAAACGAAAAAAAAAAAAAAAAAAAAAGAAAAGAAAGAAAGTAGGAAAGAAAGAAATCAAGAGTCAAATTCCTGCATGAAAGGTATATTGGAAAATGGTTCAGTTAGAAAAGTTCCCCTATGCTGCTGACTGAACAGAGGGCCTGAGCAATCATGATGGAATGGGGCTGAAGGGCTGGTAAGTCATATGGTTTGGCGTCTATACTGGAAGTAAGGACTGTAGAAGCCATGTGTAAAGGTATCATTGGCTGGACCTGTGAAAGGGGGATCTCAAGGAGAGGCATCGAGGACCCAATGTCACAGAGCACCCCAGCCCATCAGGCACCTTCTTCTGCTTCATGATCGAATCAGAATCTGGAACTGATGGGACCTCCCACCATGATGAATAGGGTGAACATGGCCTGCCAGGAAAGACCATAGGGAACAGACAGGCTTAACCACATGATAAAAGAAGATGGCCTGTGGTAGGAACAGGAAACTGAAAATAATAGAATGTAGAAAATGGGGTAGGAGGTGTGTGTGGGGGAACTGTACAGTTTGTATGATGCAGCCATTTACTAACATTTGTAAAAATGTTTGTGGAGATGTATTGTTTGTCCTCTGGATTTATGGCCCAAAAGTTACTGGCAAGTGTCAATAAAGGGTTATCTTTGTGCTGTGGTCTACTGGGAGTCTGCCACTGAGTTCTCCTGAATCTTTGTGTGTTTGTGTTCTTTGCAAGCAGCCTTCTAATTCCTTTAAGGGGCTAATGACTTTCAGGAAGGAGAGCACTCTGAGATCCTAAAGCAGCTTCTCTCGTCACCGTTGTAGCAGCTCAGACAGGAGCCTGAGCATCTCTCAAATTCGATTCCCTTGGAAATGGAAAAATATCACGTCAAGTCAAGTAATTAGTTTTGTTTTTGTTTTTTTGGTTGAAGGTGTTACATTTTCAAGTTTGTACAATTTAGCAGCTGCAGGAAGGATAGAAATGTGCTTGGTAGCAAGAAAGTTCAATTCAAATTATATGGAGATAAAACACGAGCCCTAAATGAGCTGTCTTCTGAGGAGCAATGGGTGGAAGGCAGATTACTCATTTCTTCATGTTCTACTAAAGGGAAGTCATGCCCCTGGACACAAGTTGCTCCCCTGTTTGTGGAAAACATGGTGTTCTCTTCACCAGTGATTTGGGAATGTGGGAAGGCAGTCTTCTGGTGTTTTCCAAAGAGATGGGAATCTTTAAGGCTCTAAGAATAGCACATGGAGCCTCCAAAATGATGCCTTGATTAAATTTGTGTTGACCACTGGCCGTACTGAAAGGAGGGTGTGGTATCCACTGAGTCTGGGGACAGGCTAGGAAGAAAGACATAATATCCTGTGCTCAGTGCTTCAGATGATGCTAATGATACCCAGTGCTTTGCCCATGCCTTTCTTGGCCTCGGTCCTTCATAAGCACGTTCAAGAGTCTGGACATGATGAGCAGAGGTGCCACCAGTTGTAATGATCCTTTCTTGCTAGAAAGCATAGATTGTTCTAGAAAGTGTGAGTCTGTTTCCAAAATGTCCTCCAAGCTCTGGATCTAAGTTTCAGCTGCAGTGATCACTCCTTCCAAATTAAGTCATTAAGGATGCCAGTTAGCAAGGCTAATAGGTTTGAGCCAGCTTTCTAAATTTGTTCTTCAAATGGGATTTGTTGAGGGGTCAACTATACATCATGCAACTATGCACTGAGACTTTGAAAAACCCACCAGGAGCCTGTTCTGCATTCATGGGCCATGATAAGGCAGAGAGAAGTAAATAGGAAATCCAATAGAGTCACCAGGGCTTGGGCAGGAGTGGTGGTGAGTACTATGGTTTGGATGCTGTCTTCAGAACTAATGTTGGAATTTAGCAGCCACTGCAACTATCTTAAAAGGTGCAGAACTTCAAGAGATGACCAAGGCCATTCTTGTGGAAGCCAGTTCCAGAAAAAGAGCAGTTTAGCTTGATTCTTCTCTGCCTCACACACAAGCCTTTTCATCAGAGTCCTACCCAGATGCAGCCTTTCCATCATGTAGTTCCAGCCCCCAGAATCACAACCAAATTAATTATTACTGTTTATTCATGGCATGGTCTGTGATATTCTCTGAAAGCAGCAGAGACAGACAAAGACCAGGGAAATATGAGCATTTGTAAAAGCACCCAAGAGGAAATCAAGGCAGGCTTCCTGGTGGCTGTGATGTCTCAAGGAAGACTACCTGTGAGACAGATGGTAAAGAGAGATGGAAAGATTCCATTTAGAGCAACCTGTATATGGGAACATTCACATCTGGAGTAAGTATTTGCACACTGTGGAAGTTATCTGCCTGAAGGAATGAAAGGCTCATGGGAGAGGGTAGATGGGGGGGGGGTGACTTTTGAGAATCAAGGATGGCAACTCAAGTTCCTTTGCTTTCTCCAGTGCAGGGGATAGGGAAAGAAAGCAGAGGGGTGGAGGCGATGATCTGGAAGAGAAGACAGTGGCCTGGAAATCATGGTGAGTGTGAGGATAGAGGGCAGACTCAAAAGAGATTGAGGAACTAGAAATAAAAGTTTGTGATAGATGCATTACAAGACGGAGGAAGAGACCTGGGGTATAGAGGGGTGATTTCTTTGGGCCTGTGCAGTGGTGTGTATGAAATGCTATCTACCAAGATAGGAAACAGAGAGGAAGATCAGGTCTGAGAAAAGATAAATTAGTTATGAAGAAGTTGAACATTAAATGGTAAGTATACAGCAGGTGCTCAATAAATATTTGTGGACTGAGTGAACCTGTAGATAAAAATGTTCAATCTGGGAAGGGGTCCTTTCTCCAGGATGGAGATCTTGGGTGGAGATTTTCCACTCTGAGGTCTTCAAAGTACAGCTGAAACTTAACTTCTGGGAGTTGCTATGGAGATCCAAGGGGAGGAGACTGGAGAAGAGTGGAGGCTTGAGGTGCCAAATGCAGAGCAATTCCAGCCTCTCAGGACAGGCAGGCCAAGAAGCAGTTTCAGGACAGCCTCAGTGCAAAGGGACATTAAGACAGGTAAACGCAAGGAAAGGCTGGGGGAGATGATACCACCAATAAAGGGTTTGCCATGCAAGCTTGAGGTTTGATCCCTAATACCCATGTTTAAATTAGATCAGTAGTATACCTTTAATCCTGTTTCTGGGGATGCAGAGACAGGGGGATCCCTGGGGCTTGGTGGCCAGCTAGTCTGGTCTAATTAATTGGAAGTTCCCGGTTCAGAGAGAGACCTTGCCTTAAAAACTAAGGTGAGAGTGATGAAGGAAGACACTCAAAGTCTACCTCTGGCCTTTGCTTACATCTGCCTCACTCAGACTAGTGCACACACACAAAATAACACACACACACACACACACACACACACACACACACACACACACACACAAGAGAAAAAGAAAAAATAAGCAGAAAAAGAAAACTACTGGGAGAAATGACAGAAAAAAATCCTAAACTTTTGGTAGCTTGGAGGGCAGAAACTTTTGTTTGGTTTGTTTTTGAGTACTGACACTGAATCGCGTCTCCTCCAAACTCATAGTTTGAATCTGTATCTGCCTCATGGGACTATCTCCATATAGGAACCTTAGGCAGTTAAGGTTGAGTGAGTGATGCCATGGGTCTTATTAAGCCTTATCAAGAGGGAGTGCCATCTCTATCTTTCTTCTCTTGCCCTCATTCTGTGATGACCCAGTCACACTGAGAAGTCAAGCTACCTGCTCTCAGATTTCAGTTTCCCTAACTAAGAGAAAGGAAATGCCTGCTGTTTCAGCTCCCTGTCTGTGACATTTTGTGATGGCAGCCTGAGCTGACTAAGACAGTA
>CABHPR010119514.1:1830-12571 GCA_902168415.1 Peromyscus melanophrys
TTTTTTTTTTTTTTTCTGCAGCTGTTAAAGAGTGAGCTCATAGAAGAGAGTTTGGAAGTATTCTAAGTAGTATATAAAAAAAAAGGAGATAGACTATCTGTCCATCTATCTGTCTGTCTATCTATCTATCTATTCTTTTTTTTATCTATCTATCATCTATCTATCTGTCATCTATCTATCTATCTATTTATCTATCTATCTATCTATCTACCTATCTACCTCTCATCAATCTTCCATCATTGTGTGTATATTCATTTCACTATTTCCTTAATGCCTGTGCTTTTTTGCATTTGGGCTGTTGGAATAGCCAAGAGAGTAAGTGTACGCATGAGCCAAGCCCACCTGTGTGTAACAGATGATGAGTCTGTTTAGAACAGTAAAATGGTACTGGCACTTTACTTTTCTACCTTAGATGTCCCTGGAGCCAAACAGCTGTGTAAATAAAAGATTTGCTGCACTGCTCCAAAGAAGCATTTGGGTCTGATTGTTAGCACAGTGTCAAGATCCAGAGGTGCGGGATCCATTTCCAAACTTTGTGTACTGATTTCAAGGTTTCACGTTGGAGGAGATCACAATATAACATCTCGTTAGTGTTGTTTTTAGCCATGTTTGTTTTAGAATAGCGCCATTAAAAATAATGAGGGCCAGTGAGATGGCTCAGTGGGTTAGGCTCTTGCTGTCAAGCTTCATGACCTGAGTTTGATCCCTGGGACCCACACAATGAAAGTTGTCATCTAACACATGTGTGCTATGGAATACACACTTACCTCCCCCCTCCACACACAAATAAAATATAATTTAAAAAATATTAATGAAGCTGACATGGTATTAGAGAGGGTGAGCCAGGAAGACTGCAGTTCACGGATATGCAGGGCTACACTGCAAAGCCTATCTCCAAAAACTAAAAAAGAAATCATTGTAAGGAAAGATTTTTGTATATTGCTGTACCAGTGACTTGGCAAACACTTGTTCCTATTAGTCATTAAGGAATTATACAATAATCCTATCCAAGTTCATCCTGCTCCCTTTTCAAAACATCATTTTTTTTCAAGATTTGTTTTGAAATGTGTGTGTGTGTGTGTGTGTGTGTGTGTGGTGGGTAGAGGTTTGTGCATGTATGAACACAGTTGCCAACAGAGCTCAAAAGAGGTTGTTGGATTCCCCTAGAACTGGAGTTACAGTCAACTGTAGAACCCTCCCCGACTCTCACCATCCCCTAATCCCTGCGCTGTTCACATGGGTGCTGGGAACTGAACTCAGGTCTTCTATAAAAACAGTACTTACTGTACTCTTAACCACTGAGCCATCTCATAGCCCTCAGCACACCATTTGATGTTAAGTTGCATATTGAAGTTAATAAATTTTCTGTCACAGAGGACACATTAAGTGTCCTGTATGTGGCCGCTGTCCATTCTTGGGCCCCTTTTCAGCGCTGGAAACACGATGAATAAAGACCATGAATAAGCCGGACTCTTTGAGTTATATTATTGACTTCTTCCACTTGAATACACTGGTAACTAACCATTGTAAGCCCAAGTTCACAGTTAGTTAATGAGTATGCATGCGTGACAGGCTTTAGAACATAATGCTGTGCTGTGTTCCCTGGGAGTCGGCCTTGGCTCATATGCGCTTACCTTGCTTTCTGTGACATTAAGAGAGAACAGGAATTTGTCTCTTGCAAGCAGACTCAAAGGAAGGACTGGAACTTGTTGGGGTGCACTGTGTAGCGCTGGTCGGTTGAAGAAAGAAGGCACTCCAAGATGACATTTTAAGGCCCGTGTGGCAGCAGGAAGGTCAGCCTCTTCTGATGGACTGAACCCCGAACAGCTGTACAAAGACATATTTATTGATTATTACACAAAGTATTTCTTCATACCATGGTCCCTCATCTTAATTTACATGTCTTACTGAAGGAGAGCATCACATGCCTCCCTGACTCTAGTCCTTTATTATGTATGTATGTATGTATCATGTACAATACACAATAATACAAGAGCCTCAGGTGTGCCTGAGGTGTCTTGTGACCAAAGTAATGGGATGGCTGCAAAGCCCTTTCAGCAAAACAATTCTGTAGATCACAGGAAACAATCACTCTTTTCTACAAGGATTCTTCAAGGTTGAAGTACTTCTAAAAAAACAGTTGTTCTTTCCCATATCTACCCCATACAATGATTCTGCTAAATTCCTACAACAGAAATTGCTGCTAGAGATTAACTATGATTTAGGGAGGGTGAGGCAATAGTGTTAGGATTATTGCGTGGGGGGACCCCTCCCCCCCAGGGTATCCTGCGAATGCAGGGAACCATGCTGGCATGCTGGGCAGATGCAGCCGCCGGCCGATGGGCGACCCACTCCATGAGGGCATGGCAGCAGGCCGGCGGGTGGACATTCACATCACAGCCCAGAGGCTACATCCATGCGGAAATGTTTATTATAATAGAGAGACAAAGAGAAGATAGGAAAGAAGGGGAGGGGTCAAGGGGTGCACACCTCCTGGAAGGGGCGGAGTTTTTCCTTGAGAAGAGGCTTCTAAGTCAGGACGCAGGGCGGGCCCCAAGGGGCGGGATCAGAGTATTAACATTTAGGATGGAAGGAAGAGCTAAAAGTACTAGTAAGTAATAAAATGCTTTTGGGAGGCTGAGTTGGAGGATTGAGAGTTTGAAGTCAGTCTGGGGATACATAGCAAGACAATAACAACAAAATAAATGGTAATAAAATGTTTTCAATGAAAAGCAAAATGACTTGATTAAATGACCTTGAACTTTCTGACTAGACTCTAAGGTCAGAAAGTAAAAGATTAATTATAATTAGATGAACTCTATCTTCCTCCCTTTCTTATTTATTTATTTATTTATTGTTTGTTTATTTATTTTGGCTTTTTGAGACAGGATTTCTCTGTGTAGCCCTGGTCGTCCTAGAACTCAGGTTGGCCTCAAACTCAGAGATCTGCCTGCCTCTACCTACCTCCCAAGTGCTGGGAATAAAGGTGTGCACCACCACTGCTTGGCTAAACTGTCTCTTTTAAAAAATAAATCTTTTAAAGTATTATTATTGTGTTGTATGGCATGTTTGTGGGGGGGGGGGCGCGGACACAGTGTGCACATGAAGCTTAGAGAACAGCTCTGTGGAGACAGTTTTCCTTCCACCTTTCAGTTTCCACCTGAACTCAGGTCTCCAGGTTTGTGTGGCAAGTACCTTTATCTGGCCAGCCGGCTGGCCCGGGTTTCTTTTTAATTGTGGTAAAATAGACCATCTCAACCTCTTTCGGTTTTTGGGGGACAGGATCTTACTGTATACCTCAGGCTAGCCTCAAACTTGTAACAATCCTGTCTCAGCCTTCTGAGAACAAGCACTGGGATTCCAGGCACGCACCACTCTGCTAAGCTGTCTTAACTATTTTTAAGTGTACAGATCAGAAATGTGAAGAACATTGTAGTAACTGCTCTCCTGAACTCATTTTGTCTTGTAAAAACTCCTATTTTTAATTCTCTGAAAAAATCCCAGACCTAGGACGTTTTAAGAATGACAGAAATGAAATCAACGTGACAGTCTGTCAGTTTTTATTGAATAAGAAGGGAGATTGGGACAAGTCCTCAGGCAGTCATACTTTCCCTTAAGATTTGACTTGATGGATGGGGAATTTAATTTAATACACTATTTCAGCATTGCCAAAAACCACAAGAACCAAACCTCAGGCTAATAACGTGTGTATAGAACAGCTAACTGAAAATTGACTGCTTTGGGGATTTGTAGTATTTTGAAAATTCGTTGCCTGCCTTATGATAACCTTGTACCTAGGAATTGAGTTTGATAAGGCATCTGTTGTAAAATCTTGGCTATGCTTATAATACCAGAGTTTGAGAAATCCCTTCTTGCTCAGGAAAGGAAGTAGAGCACCCTGCTTTTTTTTCTCCCATTTTACTCAGTTCCATGTAATATTTTTCCAAGTGTTATGACTAATTTCCTTTGTTGAGAAGAAAATCAGCACAAATAAAATATCAAAGCCTCTCTGTGTGCAAGTAAATGAAACAATGTTGAACAGTCCTGTGCAGCATATATTTTGAGATTGTTTTATAAATAAATTTTTAAATTAATTATTAGATTCTGTTGAAGAAGCTAATTTAAGAAGTATAAGATAAAATGTGTTTGAACTCAAGTCCTCTCGGGGGGTATGATTGACAAACAGAAGTTCCTAAAGGAACTTAAAGGAAATATAGTTTCTGTGTATCATTTTTAGATTTATTAGGTCTTTAAAAAATATTTTGTTTTGTTTGTTTATGTGTGTGTCTCTTTGGGTGTATGTTCAAATGTGAGTGCAGTGCCTGTGGAGGCCAGAAGAGGGCGCCATATCGGCTTGAGCTGGAGTTACAGGTTCTTGTGACCTCCTTCATGTGGGTGCTGGAACCGAACTCTGGCCCTCATGGTTGAACTGAAAGCAATCTTAGCCACAGAGTCATCTCTCTAGCTCCCTTCTTTTGGCCCTTTGTGTAAAGCGGTTGTCAAGTTCATGTAGACTAAGAGCCGGCCTGCACAAATGCAGCATTGTATAATAGCTGTTGATGAAATACTTGACGTGCAATGGTGAGGAAGAGTTGCTACACCAGAACTTGTGGTCATCCTTTCAAGCTGGCCTTGATGGTCCAGGCTGTAATTCCCAGGACACTAAAGAAGAATGATGTGAGTCTGAGACCCGCCTGGCTTACATAATGAGACCCTTGCTCAGAGAAACAGCAAGCACATAGTGCTTACTGGTGAAGGATAAAAGACATAATCAGTCACCCATGGGAAATGAAAGCAATACAGATGTACAGATTGTATGTTCAGATACTCTCCAATTGTTTGATCTGGAGCCAGGCCTGGGCATGTGACAAAGCTCTATGAAGAAATACCATGAAACTCCCAATTGATCCTTGGACAGAGAAATACCAGCCTCATTATGAACCTCAATTAATACCAGTGAGTTTACTTTCAAATTTTTTTTTTAGGGTAGAAAATGTCTGGTTTCCACATTAATTTTTTTCCAGAATGTTTTGGGGGGTTTTATCAGGTAGACATTCTTTATAACAGGCCATTACACAGATCTTGTCACTGAACAGTGGTGCTGATTTATGTGAGAGACTTAGAGAGTTGCATACTGTAGGAAACTCTTTAATACACAGTAGATGAGCTGAAGATACTCTATAGAGTCACTAAATAAAAGCCAATGAATTAATGTCAAAGTTAGGGGAAAATCAGTAGTGGATTAACTAAGAAATGTACAGTCTGCCCAAAGCTGTGTTACGCTAGAACTTAAGGACAGTTTCAGGAATTTTCAAGAGTAATGTTGACGCTATAAGATAATATAATCTGCCTAGTAAAATGAAAGGCCGCGTGTGTGTTTGTGTGTGTGTGTGTTTGTGTGTGTGTGTAAATTTTATTCAACAGGCATGGCAGTGCACACCTGTAATCTCAGCATTAGAAGGGCATTAGGTATGACTGTGAGTTTGAGACCAGCCAGAACTATGTTGTAGATACCAAGCCAGATAGGGTTGCATAGCAAGACCTGGTTATAGAAATCAAGTAAACACAGGAAAATGTTACATAGTTTTACATCCTCTTGTGTCTAATTATTATATTTTCCTTTCTAGAGCTTAAGAAGCCACCACTGGCTCCCAAGCCAAAGTTAGTGGGGACAAGTAACAGGCCACCTCCCCCTCCCATTGCACCTAAACCGGACATCGTAAATGCTAGTGTTCCACGGTTAACAAAGAAAACCAAACCGGCCATTGCACCAAAACCAAAAGCCCTGACAAACTCAGTTGTTGAAGACATCAAGCAGTCACCCTCCAAGAAACTCCCTGTGAACCTGGAGGAATTACCCGAAAGCACCGACAAGTGTAATTGCCAAGATGTCGGGGATCTACACGGTGATTATATTTTCCCAACGTGTTCCTGCAGTTCTGGGTGTATTCGTGAACCTGGGAATGGAGAAAGTCTGTGTGCAAAGCAGCTTGTTCTAGAGCCTCTGGGAATGAAAGAAAATGTAGAGAATAGTCAAAATGGGGAGTCCTCTTTAACTGCAAAGAGGAGGAATGGGTGGGATTCGAGTGGTGCAAAGGGCCGGAGCCAGAGTGGTGTGATTTTAAAGGCAGGCATCTTAGAGGAGAAGCTCAAAGACATCTTAACACAACAGCGATCACCCTGTAGTTCCCCGAGGAAGCACAGATCTCCAAACAGTACAGACATGAATGGTGACTCGTGCTGCAGCAGACAGATCAGAATTGAATTTGCAGATCTGTCCCCTAACCTGTCCAGCTTGGACAAAGTTCCTGCTCATCCCAGCTGCCACCCACAGCTCCCTAGGGATGAATCTCAAAACCTCGAGACTTGTCAAGCTGGCCAGAGCGCTAGCCACTCTCATTCCTGTGAACTAGAGGATACAAAGATGTCTTCAGATGGAACTAGCGAGAAGACAGAGGTCACAGATCTTGGTCCCTTAGAAATTCACTTATTACCTTATACCTCCAAGTTTCCGACACCCAAGCCCAGAAAGACACGCGCTGCTCGTCTGCTTCGCCAGAAGTACGTAGATACTCCTAGTGAAAGCACCGAAGGGCCAGAGGATTCAGACAATGGCTCTTCTTGTCTCCTTGAAGATAGCTTGAAAAACAATAAAGTCAGTGTTCTGCATCAGGCTGTTTTGTGTAACCAGGGACAAGTGGACAAAGTGAAGCCAGCCGATCAAAGGGCATTGCCTAGGGACTCCAGGAGTGACAGACAGGACCCAGTCAACTCACAGAAAGCTGTGCGTCACGAAACGTCGTCTTTGGAAAAAGTGGCACCTCCTCCAGGTGCAGATTCGATTCGGAGTTCTGACAGCACAGCAGACGATGGTTCTGGAATGTTACCTGCTGTGGACAAAGAGGCTCGTTTCCTACAGTGCAGTGCTCAGTCTTTGAGCTTGCCTAAGCAAGTCAAATTATCCTGCACTGAGCATCTGCCAGCTACCTGTAGCGTGGAATTGTCTGTGCCTCAAATACAAAAGGAACCTAAAGTTGTTCCCAAGAAACCCCAGAGACACAGCCTGCCTGCTGCAGGGGTGCTTAAGAAGGCTGCTTCTGAGGAACTTGTAGAAAAAAATTCTGACTCTTCAAGTAAGGAAACGAATTCGGAGAAAGGTCTACAGAGAAATCACCTTCAACATGTGGGTCCCTCAGACCACGGTATGTCGCCATCCTTTGATAAGCCCAACCCGACTTCAGAAAAGCCGGTGTGGAAGTTACCTCATCCTATTTTACCCTTTTCAGGGAGCCCAGAATCCTTGAAGCGGGTCACCTTATCCTTAAATAATCAGCCTTCTATTTCCCTAACCAAGCCAAGAGCAAAATCCTTGTCGGCTGTGGACATGGACAGGTGCGATAAACCTTGCAAAGAACCTCCAAAGAAAACTTCTTTTAAGAAGTTGATTAACGTGAAACTGTCCATTGGTTTCATAAAGAGTGACTTTCAGAAATTTAGGTCGAAAAGTTGCCAACATGGGGACGTCACGACAGGTCATCTGCTCAGTAGAGAGCCAAAAGGGCTTGAAAGGGATGGGCAAGGTTTGAGGACAGGAGACGAGAAGAGAGCTAAACCCACCAAGGCATATTCTGCAGAAAACTGCAGCCTGGAGTCTCAGAAGGGGAAGTCCTGGGGCCAGACCGGTGCAGCTAATGGTCACAGAGCTGAGTCTTTGGACGACCAGCTGCTCTCCAGGAACTCGTCCTGTCCGGTGTCCTTCAAGTCCAGTACGAGTGACTGTACACCAGAGTATGAAAACGTACGCCATTATGAGGAGATCCCAGAGTATGAAAATTTGCCCTTCGTTTTGGCTGGAGGGAAAACTCCAGAGTTGGGGTGGCAGAATTCCAGCAGTGTGGAAGACACAGATGCCAACTTGTATGAAGTAGAAGAGCCCTATGATGCTCCAGATGGCCAGCTGCAACTTGATCCTAGACACCAGCCTTCCAGGTAATATATAGGTGCCAGCGAGACCTGCACTTTCGCATGCACCGCTGTAATTAGCCTTCAACAACTCCGTGGTACGGAACTGCAGAGAGGAAAATCACTTATTGAGGAACTGATTGAGAAAGTGTAGATGAAAGCAGTTCTGTGTTCCGACTCCTTTGGTCGTACAATAGGAACGGGTATTTGCCTTGCAAATCCAAAGGCAGTCCAAAGACTTTAAATAGTAACACTATTTTCATGTCCTTTTGATTTGTGTGGACTTTGTTTTCATGCGACCTGCTAAATTGAATTCCTGTTGCTTGAATGGGCGTGAGTGAATAGGGAGTTAGTTACTGGCGCACAGACACCGTAACAAGTGGAGAAAATGGCGTTCGGTTGGAAGTGTCCCCAAGAGTTGTGGTTCTCTCTTTTTATTCTATACCAGGGCAAACAAGGAGCCCAGTGGGCTCTGTAGGTGTGGAACGGGCCCAGGCGAGGGGGAATGAACAGGAGACAGGGAACAAATGCCATCTTCTTCTTCTCTCTGGGGCAGAGGTAGCCTTTGCCCTGCGTTTGCATGCAGTCCTTCTTCTGTATTTTGAAGCCTTCAGCTTACCCTTAGGTTGCAACATGGTCTTTGAGAACTCAGGTCTTAAAATGTGACTCGTAGAGACATCCCGAGCACATAGGGACTCCATGTGAATTAGTGGGTGAGTTAAAGAAATAAAACCGTCAAGCAGATTGGAACACCAAGTAAAGCAGATCGTTTTGAGTTCATGTTCATTTTTAGTTGCTCTCGCAGTGTTTTCTTTATCATCTTTACCTTTCCTCTTCTTCCCTGTAAAAGGCTCCTTCATTCCCTTGCCTGTTTTTTCTCACAGCTGACTCCGATTTATTTATATGTCTACTCCTGAATGTTAGTATGTAGGCAAAAACCTCTTCCTTAGCATAAATTTTTTACAGACTTGGCATCCAACTATTTGAAGAATTTATCTGTTTTCAAATGTGTGATATTCTACTATGAAGCAACTTTATTGGTATTTTTAACATGCTTTTGCATGTTATTTATGCACGTGTGTGCACGTGCGCGCTTTTACACGTACATGTGTGTGATGAGTTTGGTTTGATTCTTCAGATACGCTGCTGCCTTGCTATGATAATATTTTTTTTCTTGTAATGGGAGGCTTAAGCCTTGGGATTTGTTCCCCGAGGGTTTACCACTATCTCTGATGTGGGTTCTTCACTTCTGGAACTTGTTTGTCTGGTCTGCTGCTGGCTTGAGGGGAAGCAGTTTGGAGGGACTAACGTAGATGGCCAGCCAGTGTAGCTGGTCCAGCATTCCTAAGGAGGGTTCTTTCTGGAGACCACAGGAAGCCAAGGGTGGCCCTGGATGGGCTGCAAGCTGTCCAGGACAGTCTAGTGAAGAGTGGGCGACTTCGGCTTGAAGTTGGTGTTCCACAGAGAGTTTTGTTTAAGCCATGAACAGGGAGTCCTCAGTGGACTTTGAGGAAGCCAGCGCTGTCAGCCATAGAGTCTGACTGAAGCCTGAGAGCTTGTTCCTTTTGTAAACTGTTGACTAGTCAGAGAAAGCAAACTGCAGCTCTTCAGTGAGGAGGACCCTGGTACAATGAAATGAGGTAAATGAGAGACTGAGAGCTGAGAAGATTCAAGTGGAAATCCTGAAGGTATGTCTGTTTGCTGAAAATGTAGCCCCGTGCCTTGGAATAATTCATTCAAAATGCAGGATCCTGGCTGGGCATGTAGTTCGGAAGTCTAGTACTTACTTGCCTAGCATGTAAGAGTCTGTTGGAGAGTCATCAGGAAAGTGTTTAACAGTGTCTCAGCCCTCAGGGAAGGGAATCTGGATCTTCCCTGGGGCTCTGGGTTAGAGTGCCACCAGCTTTAGAGTCTGGATATTTAAGCAACCAAAATTCTGGGTAAGGAAATCTTATTTGGTTAGCTCAGAGCTATCCCAATGGTCACCTTCTTTAAAACATAGATATTTCATAAATCTCAACATTTACAAGTCTATGATAACCTATTTGTCATTTATCAGGAGATATTTAAATGGTGGACTGTCCCAAATTCTGATTAGGGTTATAGTCTTTTAGACTATTAACAACAATTGTAACTCATTGTTTTTCCCAAAGAATGGTGTTGGAAATGGAGGTAAAGGTTTCTAATTTCCAACTCAAGCTAAGAGTTACCCCCCTGCTCCAGGTGAACTTTCTTTTTTTGTTTTGTTTTTTTTTTTTTTTGAGACAGGGTTTTTCTGTGTAGCCCTGGCTGTTCTGGAACTCACTCTGTAGACCAGGCTGGTCTTGAACTCATGAAGATCTACCTGCCTCTCCCTCCTGAGTACTGGGATTAAAGCTGAGCGCCACCACTGCCTGTCCCATGTGGGACCTTCCTTGTGATCCTGTGGCTGGGGTTGGAGCATTGGCCTGGGTGGATTGATCTGTTATCTCAGAGGAATAGCCAGCGACCTGAAGGTTCTATGGTAAAGCGACAAGAAGAATGAGGAAATCAGGGGCAGAGCTGAATTCGCTGGGAGGGATGTTGTTAAAGGAGGAGTGATAAGGAGGGGAGGGTGGGGTGGCTGTTTAGTAAGCAAAGACGTCTTTGCTTCCTTTCCTTCTAGAATGTCTGCCCCTCTCTTTTCCCTGCCGTCGTTCTCTGTACACTGAGCCCTGCTGACCGCAGCAGGAGTGAGTAGTAGCTAGAGAGGGGAAGAGGGTGAGGAGAGGTACTGGGCAGCTCACTGGGAAGGATGAAT